>ML101300.1:0-25101 GCA_003697995.1 Taxidea taxus jeffersonii | reverse complement strand
AAACCATTGCTTCTTGTTTTACCATATTTTAGAAGTTTGTTTTGTTTTGTTTTGTTTTTTTCAGGAATGATCTAGGAGTGGTAAATGATCTCATTCTTTGTCTGAAATGTTTTATTTACTATGTACTCTGCAGTGATCATTTAACTCCACGCTATCTAAATTGAAGTATTTTGAAGATACTGTTCCATGTCTCCTGAATTTTAGCTTTGCACCTCTATAGGTGGGTCTGGCTCCCCCCCCCCCCCCCCCCCCCCCCCCCCCCCCCTGTCTCAGAGGGCCTTTAAAAGGCTTTTCTTTGATATTCTGGTTTCACTGACTTCTCTGTGTTTATATGCTTTCTTCTGGGTAATATCCCTAAACTCAAGTTCATTAATTTCCTTCTGGTTGTGCCTAGTCTGATGCTTGGAGCCCATTGAATTTTTAATGTAGTTGTCTTTCTATTTAATTTTAGGTGTATTTTTGTCTTCTTTTAAAATCGGTGCATTCTTGGATACTTTAAAGTTGCTAAGAAAGTAGATTTTAAAATATCTGTGTCTCCTTTATATAGATTCTTTTTTTTTAAAGATTTTATTTATTTATTTGACAGAGAGAGAGAGATCACAAGTAGACAGAGGGGTAGGCAGAGTGGGAGGGGGAAGTGGGCTCCCTGCTGAGCAGAGAGCCCGATGAGGGGCTGGATCCCAGGACCCTGAGACCATGACCTGAGCCGAAGGCAGAGGCTTTAAACCCACTGAGTCACCCAGGTGCCCTCCTTTGTATAGATTCTTATTCTTAAATTTTCTATACCTAACTATAAAGCCCTTTAAAGCTGTTTCAGTAGTTTAAATTTTGGGGGGATGGGTACCAATTTCTTTGTCTCTTTTGCCTGGTTTCTTTCCTGGGGGATAATTGGCTCATGTGTTCTGTCATTTTTTGCCATGAACTGATTTTTACTGTTAATTATTATTTCTGTAGGACTAGAATAGAGCTAGAGTTTTTCTTCACAGTAGATTTACAGTTGGGTTTCAATCATGTATCCTGTTCATATTGACTGCCTGGGAATTCTTGTTATGTAAGTTTTTATATTTAGGAGTTTCTGCATCATATAAATTACAGTAAATATTTTTCCTAAGCAGCATGTAGTTTCGGCTTAAAGTCTGATTTCTCATGCTAATATTGTTTTGCCCGTTCAGACCCCAGACAGCACCAGGTTATCTGCTTCTTACATTTAGCTATAAATGTACATGTTGGCTTTTAGTGTCTTGTCCTATAAGTTCTTTTGTTTTCAAACATGCTTGTACTGTTCTACTGTTTCATCCAGCATGTCTAAGTGTTTAGAGCAGACTGGCTTCCATATTGGCTTAATCTGCCATGCTATATTTGCACTTCCGACTGAGGACTTTCTCGACTCACCACAAGAAAGCACTGGAGTATAGTGGCTTAGCTCGGGAGCCGTGGCGTCAGGGAGTTCAGAGTGTGTGAGCCCCAATTCCAGTAATTGCTAGCTGTGTGACCTTGAGCAAAAACCTAAACTTTCTGAAACAAAGCTCTTCCTGGGTAATTTGGGGGATAATAATAGTGAGCACATCATAGGCTGGTTGTGCGAATTGTGTGAGAAAATTTATGTTGCGGATTTAGCACGATGCCTGGAACACAGTAAGTTCTCAATAAATGGCCCCATTTCATACTAGCATAATGGCCTGCCAACTTTGTATGTAAAGATGTTAGCCCCCATTAACCATTCTGTTAAAATGTGCATTTTCCTTTTGATAGTTTCACACCCTTCACTACTGTAGAATTCCTGTAGGAAAAGGTACAACATCTATGTGTTTTTGATGGCCAGAGTTCACGTAAACAGAAGGATCATTCACAGTTCATGGCTCTGTGGCTCCATGAAGTGGACTCCATTGATTTTATAATGACTGTGAACCTTTTTGAGCAGAGGGATATTATATCCTCAGTATCATAACTACAGATTTCCTAAGGTAGTCACTATCTCTTACTGCATAATAGGTAATCAGATCTAGTGGAGTAAATTAGGTTTATTATTTCCATTCTGAATGAGAAAACAAACAGAACCAAGACAGATGATTTCTAAGGCCAGCAATATTTTTCCCAGTTGACTTGCAATCAGAAGCCAAAAATATGAATGAAGTTTGATTAAAATAAGTAAACTATGATTTCAAACTAAAGAGAGACTACTTTTCATTCCATGGAGGGTAACTACATTCCTGTTATCGCCCAGGAATTTCAGGTGCATTGGGAAATCCAAGGCTGGATGAGATACGAAGTTGACACTCAAGGTCCTTGCGTCCCCTGTGATGAGCCTTCTTTGGGCCTTGACTTCCACACTGGGTTCCAGACTCACAGGAGGCTGGGAAGTTCAGTGGGCCTTATCGCATTTGCTGGCAACACTGAAAAGACAGTGCAGGCTTTGGAGGATTTTTGTTTCAAAGCTTCAGGACCACCACCTGGTAACTCAGTAATATGCAACAGAAGCAAAAAATAAAGGGTGTGAGTAGGGAGAGGAATGGAGACTTGTGCTTTTCCTTTCTTTTTTAAGTAAAGCTTTTATGGATGTGTAGCACGTACAAGAAAATGTACAAACCATATGTTTGCAGCGGGATTAATTTTCACAAAGTGGGCATATCTGTATAAGCAGGACTCAGGTTGAGAAGTGAATGAATGACTATTGCTAGCCCCTCGGAAGCCCCCTACCTGGCCCTGTTAGGAGAAGTGCCCCCACTTACCATAGGACAACTATGGTAACTCTGGACAACTATGTTAGAACTCTTGAGTTCTAACATCAGTGACTGGTTTTACTTGTTTCTAATGTCTAACTTGTGAGATAGCAATTAGTTCATAAGATATGAGGGCTGATGTGTTAATGACCTTGAGAGAAGTTTCTAAGGAATCTGCTTGGAGAACGACAACCAAAAAAAGGCCTTAGAGAAAAAATATTAAAGACAGCTCAGGACTTCAGTGTACATTTCTTGATTGTCTGTCCTATCAAGTGGCCTAGACACTGGGCCACACTGTTGGGGACCAGAAGGCACACATGATTCCTGTCTTCATGGAGTTTACAGAGAGATACCTGAATGTTGTCAACACTCCATGTGTAGGGTCAGGATTATAGAGTAAATGCCACACAAAAGCACAGAAGGGAGGTTTGAGGCATTCAAGAAAGGCTTCCTGGAAGAAGTGACATTTAATATCAGACCACCAGGATATGAAGGACTTAACAGGTAAGAGTATCCAGGCAGAGGGAAGAGCCCCGTGTAGGCAAGAGGAATTGTGGTTTGTTTAACAGATTGTTTGAAGTTCAGGGAAGCCAGAACACAGAGCTGGGGGTGAGAAGAGGGGGAGAACAGGCAACAAATGAGTAAGGCTGAATAGCACTTCCCCTCCGCTTCTCCTGTCAAAGAGAACTAGTCCTACTACCTACCCCCACTCCAGGATGGCACCACAGAAAACTTGTAAAGAAGGGAGAAAAAATGATCAGATTCCAGATGATGGGAGAAATGAACACAGCAATCAGAGTGATGGTAATAGTCTCTTGAAACAGAAAATCAGGGGCGCCTGGGTGGCTCAGTGGGTTAAAGCCTCTGCCTTCCGTTCAGGTCATGATCCCAGGGTCCTGGGATCGAGCCCTGCATCCGGCTCTCTGCTCAACAGGGAGCCTGCTTCCCCCCCTCTCTCTCTGCCTGCCTCTCTGCCTACCTGTATCTCTGTCAAATAAATAAAATCTTAAAAAAAAAAAAAAAGAATGAAACAGAAAGTCATGATTCAGACAGGTAGATCACTTGCTGCCCTGCTACTCCCCCACACCATAGCACACACACACACACACACACACACACACACACACACACACTCTGGTCCTAATAGAGCAAAAAACCCATTTGTTTCTCCTCTGCCGCCCCCCTCCTCTTTTTAAGGGCTCGATATTGACAGATCAGCTGGGGTAACTAGTTGAATGAGAAATCAGTTCATGACTTTTTTTTCCCTAATCCAAAAATCCTTGTGAGGCTTTGTTATAAAATCATCGTATAATGCTCGTATCATAACAAAATAGGCTCGTGACTATAGTCTCAGATGCTGTGAAGGCCTGAAACTTTGGTATCTCTTGCATATCCCTTTCTCTCTTTTCTTGCTCCATTTTATGAAATGAAGTTTATTAGAAGATACATCTGGGTATTTTTCAAAGTATTTATTGTGATAACAATTTGAATTTTGTACGATCTTTGGATTCTTGGAAAAAATATGTTAAGGAGAAAAACAATGCTGTTTGGCTTTTATCCTCATTCCCTTGTTGGCGGCTGGCAGATTTTGTAGTACAATTCCCAGCATGTTTGGTGGCAACCAGGAAGCCAAATTCACACGCCTGCTTTATATCTAATTTGTGTAGAAATTTGTCAAACTTTGCCTGGAAAGAGTGAGATTGTGCAGGACTGGTTCTCTAAGACAATCACTAATTTTCAACCCGCTTTGTAGGTAACTTCAGGTCAGGGGCAGGGACATTCAAAAATAACCCAATTCTACAGCATTTGGCCAGGAGCGAGTTGGAAACTGAGTTTGGTGAAAATTATAGCATTTCAGAAATTACGCACTAAGATCTTTTTCAAAGAAAAACATCTCGCCTCCCGCAATGGAACGTACAAAGCTGTGTCCGTTACAAACCATTCTGAAGGCAGCGATTACTTTCCTCCACAAGCAACTGCAAACCATGGAGGAACAATCCCAAAGAACTGTGCGCTTCCCACGGGAACATGCTTCATGCTGTAGTTTGCTGGGGACTGTCATTAACCATCTGCCCATCTCTTAGGCGAAAGCCGATGTCCTTGGTGCCTAACCAGTTTGCTAGAACTCAGGAAACCAAGTCAGGTGGTTCTGGCCACATAGTAAAGTCTTTTTGGTCTCCAGTGATCTTCGAAGACTGGCTGCTCCTAACTTCCTTCTTATGTCTTGTTTCCAGCACTGCTTGATGGTTTTATATGGAAAAGACATCAAGAGGTGACTCAGTTGCTCTAAGTAGAAACCTTCAAATTGGCAATTCTCAAAGTGGACATTTATATATCGTAGACAGATATATTATAACCGAGGGACAGTATGCAGTGTTTAAAAAAGGATTTTCAAAAATATAGGGTTTATTAAGAATGCAGGAGCCTAAAAGAAAATAAGAATTTACATAAGAATGTCATTAGGGTTGGTGGTTTGGCTGCTTTAACCAATAATTTTCGTCATTCAATATCCCACTGATTATTAAATTAATCTGTTATTCAAACAGCAATCGAAAAAAAACGCAGCCCATATTTTCTGGGCATGTGACTGTCAACAAGTTTAACAAAATTGGATATCTAAAAAGAATGCAGGGTTTTACGATTTTACAATACGTTTTTTTCCTTCCTGATACCCTCTCAACCTTTGCTGAGACAGGGATCCACTCGGAATGAAAACCAATCCCTATGTTAACTACTTTGAGCCCATTAAGAAAAATAGTTAATCAAGAATAAAGGGAAACATGTGTACCATGGTCGATGCCAGAGCTTTAAAAATCTTGTCACATTTCAATGCTGGCAAGATATTCATTTGTAAGGCAAATTAGACTTTTTTTGTTGGGTGTGTGTGTGCGCGTGTGTGGGGGTGTAAATGAGTGCAGATATCATTTTTGGGGGGCAGTATCACTCATCGCTTTTCATAAAAATCATGTTGCCATCAATTTCACTTTGGGATCAGAACACAAGCTTTGCTCATCTTCTTGGAAGCCCCCAAAAGCTGTGGCTACACTTTGCTTCTCTCATCACTTCTCCCCATGCGCCTTTCATTTGTTCACTAAGCTGAAAGAAACTAATTGGTCTCGAAGCTGTGTTGACATGTTTCGTGGGCTACAGTTCAGAGAACCATAGTTCAGGGATTCCATTTTCCTACAAACTACTCCAATTTCCTGTTGAGGTCTCACACTGGGTGGGCGTTTTACCACAAGTCTTCAGACTGTTCCCAGAGAATGCCCTGCAGGTGTTCTTACCAGTGGGCCTTCTGGAAACGACCTGTAAAATGGATCCACGGCACATCGGGGACACGGCGTCTTCCTGAGTCAAGGCTGAGAGGTTGGGCTCGGGGGGCTGGACTACAGTCTGCGCTACCAGCCTTAATCATGTAAAGAGTCTGACCGGTTTATTTAAACATCTGGGTTCTGCTCTGCTTATCTGCCCAAAGGGCATAATACCTGCCTCATAGGCTCTGTACATGGGTTAAAAAAAAAAAATGTATAACACGCATACTTAGCACAGTACCCAGGACCGAGTAAATGCTGCATAAATGGGAGACATTTTTATAGAGCACAGTCCACAAACCCATCTGTTTTGACAGAGATGTAGGAAAACCACAGAACTCCAGTCAGCCTCCTCTTCCAGATTTCTTTAGACTGGAAGGTAAAACTACTAGTTTCATTCGTGAAAAGTAGTTGGTGAGGTTTTTGCTCCAACAAGACTGTCCTAGATAAAGTAGACCTTGGATTTTTGCCACTTCCTGGATCCCCTTGAGTGCTTGGTTCATAAAAAAAATTAAAAATAATTGGAAATATGAATTAGGAACTACACATACTCAATAGTGATCAGATACTTCATTACACAAATTGGACACAGACTTTGCCAGTGGGAGTACATTAATGTCATGAATAATGTAATTTGTAGGCGTTAAAATGTAACAGTTTTAACCACTTAATTTGCAAGCATACACTAATTTGTTGAAATATTTTTGTATCTCATGCTCTATAGATTCTTGCCAAACTACTGTACTCAATCTTGTTTAAAATGTGTAAATAAATGTGATTCAATTTCCCATGAAGTAGTCATTGGCCCTTTCCAGCGGCTTAGTTCACTTCTAAACAAGACAACTTTCCACTCTACAATGAGATTAACACCAAAGGTCAAATTCTTCCCTTTGGAGATCGGCTGCGCAACTCACTTTCCTCCACGTTTTCCCTTGGTGTCATTTACTCACTTATACCTCGCCATGTTGGCTGCCAATGTGCAGGGCTGTAGATTACCCAAATCAAAACAGTTCCTCTCCTTTTGAATTTTAGTGTCACATCCACACTGCAGTGGAGGAAAGCCAGGCTCCTCCTCCTCGCTAAGTTCTTGCTTCCTGTTCTGCCTCTCAGAAAGGTGGTCGAGGGATGCCCAGGTGGCTCAATGGGTTAAGTCTCTGCCTTCGGCTCAGGTCATGATCCCAGGGTCCTGGGATCCAGTCCCGCAGGGGCTCCTTGCTCGGCAGGGAGCTTGCTTCTCTCTCAGCCTCTGCCTGCCTCTCTGCCTGCTTGTGTGCTCTCTCGCTCTCTCTTTCTCTCTGACAAATAAATAAATAAAATATTGTTTTAAAAAAAGAAAGAAAGGTGGTAGAAATAACTTCTGGATCCCAAAAGCAATTTCTTTCCATCAGGGAAGAATTAAAACATGATGATCCCATCTGAAAGTTTCCCAAGACTTGGTCATTTCCTGTTGAGAATGTGCCGCTTGTCTCTCCATAAACAGCTACCTTCTTTTCATACTGTGGGTATGGTGCCAGGTTTAAATAATTCAGTACTAGCTCTGACAATCAACAACCTAGTTAGTGCTGTTAAAAACATCTTGGCTTGAAACTTTAAAAACGAGGGGAGGGGAGGTCAATGCTTTATCTTGGGAGCTGTCTTTTGAATTGTGGAAATCACACCAGAAGATGAAAACATGTCCCAGAGGCATTAGAATAATGGGGATTAAAACCTCTGGTTGATTTTCCTACCAATTCTTTGGATCTCAATTCAATGAGGTGTTTTACCAGGGACAGGAGTTTGCTGATTCTCTTCCTCAGATGCTCACAGGAAGAAGGCACCTTATTCCAAACGCAAGGACGATTACAATTTTGAGGTTTCAGGTAGAACGGTGGTTGTGTAGGTGTTGCTATCTTTACTTGCCCTTTGATAATCAGTGTTTGGAGAGGTTTTAGTACAGGAAATGTTGTAAATTACTATTTTCCCTCGTGAGTCCATGATGCAAAATGAGAGGGGCGCATGTCTATAATGACTGGGCAGGTCTCTACCTGACATGAATTAGTCTCACAATTTCCCATTTGTGCATTTCTTAATGTGTGGGAAAGCAGGGTGGGAGCACATGTAAGTTTGGCTGGGCTCACAACACAGGGAGGCTTTCCTCTTCCATGCCGGAGGGTAGGAGACTGGCATAGCCAAGGAATATTTTTAGAATGTTTATTTGCATGAGGAATGGAGGAGCGCAGAGCTGTATCCACACTATTGACGTTTTTGCGCTGCATTTCTGCGGTGCATTGTCTCCATCCTGATGGCTGTTTGTGCTGTGACGCCCACCATCCCTGCCTCAAAGAGTAGTCTGTGTTCCTCCCTTGGGCTGCCCGGTGCTGCACCTGAAGTGGCTTAGCAAGTTGCCAAAACCCTATAGATGTGTGTTTATTAACTCTCCAGCTTGCCCTCCATTTGTTTAGCTTGGAAAGAGTTTATATATTCCTATGGGTATTAAAAACCCATCTGATGTATTAAAGGAGCTCAAGGGATCAAAGTAGAAATGCTGCTTGAAATGCAGCATATTGAATATAGACATAAAATTTCTAGACACAAACCACTTTTTCATGGGACATTTTGTATACTTAAGGGAATTCATTTTATAATGATCAGCTTTTCTTCAGGATTGGCATTTCTCTCTCTCTCTCTCTCCCCCTCTTTATTCAGGTGAACTCCAGTTCCACCTTTTTAGGATTGCTCATGATTTTGACAGGAAAACCCATTGGCAACCTAGGGGAGGCAGGCAATAATCTCAGTACCATCTTCATGCCTAGGAAGATAGAGCCCAAGATCCTTAACAAACACACCAGCCACTGGCTCATGACCAAGGTTCTTCATGATGGGTGGAGAGGTTACAAGATGATAATCAGAATCACCTGTGATCCCTATAACTGGAGGTGTAACTGATCAGTCGAAAGGAAGTGGGAGAAATTCTCAGGCTAGGATCATTGTATCAGATGTTTCACAAACAATGCACTGCTACACTGACTTTTAGAAAACACAGTGTACATTTCACAAATGATTCCATTTCTGTTGAAGTAGATTATCCCTGCTGTCCTGCATTATTTCTGTACATCCAAGCCTATCTGAGAATTTATAGATGATTGCTGTTTACTGAATGTCTACTTTTTGCTAAGAGCTTCATGTCTATTTCCATATATATCATGCTTGCCATTTTTCATTCCATCTGCATTTCACCAAGGAGGAACTTGAGGCTCAGAGGTGCGTAGCCCCTGACCAGTGCCACAGAGCTGCCAGGTTCTTGATTTGAATTTGGTCGGCATCTGCCTGACCCTGAAGCCTGATAGTGAATTGCAGTGGCATCCCGGTGAATGCCTCACTGTCATGGTACCAAGTCACTGTGTCAGACTGAGTTCCTCTCACCAGGAAGGTTTGCTCTGGAAACTGACAACTGCACTCTTCATTTGACCTATGGGAAGAAATTAGAAACATCCAATTTGACAAGAGCCGTGCACTTCCAGAATGCCAGTTTCATGCAGATCTCCATCGGATCTTCTTGGAGGTTTTCTCACAGCATTTAGGGCATAACTGTTTAAGCATCTGTTTATTTGTCCCCCCCCCCGCCCAGATCAGGTGAAATAGGCTGGAACCATGGTAAAAAGTAGTTCAGGCTTTGATATCATGCAAACCTGGGTTTGAATTCTCAATGCCATCCCTTCCTAAGAGGGCGATCTTTGCCAGCAAATGAATTAATTACCCGTCTCAGTTGCCACCTGTTCCTTTCTAAAACGACAATGCTAGTAGAGCCTACAGGGGTTTGGCTTCATGTAACATTACAAGGCACAGTTAACAGGAAAAAGAGCTTCATCCAACACCTGGCATTTAGTTGGTGTTCAATGTCTGGAAAGTCTTCTACTGGATTCACTGTAGATGGGGCATCCTGTTAAATCCTGTATTCTTACAGCTTTGCATATAAAATAGTGCTCAGAAAATTGCTGATTGAGACAAACGTTCCCAAGAGAATACATGTGTAAGTGAGCAACAGGGGAGGGAGTATGTGTAATTCTAGCAGCTGAGACACCTGTTATTTTATGTGATATTTGGAAACAAGTATGTTTGTGTCTTGAAAACAACTAGAAGGTCAGATTCCCTAGAGTAGAAAGAGAATTTTGTGATTTTTCTTAGGAAGAGGGAAGATGGTCCAGAGAAAGGGCTCATCTAAGGTCCACAAGGAGAGCAGCTGGTTCCCATACAAACCCCAGTTGGCAGCTTGTTTAGGAATCTTTCTCTGGGGGCTCCTGGGTGGTTCAGTGGATTAAGCCTCTGCCTTTGGCTCAGGTCATGCTCCCAGGGCCCTGGGATCAAGCTCCGCATCGGGCTCTCTGCTCAGCGGGGAGCAGAGCTCCCTCTCTCTGCTTCCCTCTCTCTCTCTCTGTCTGCCTCTCTGCTTACTTGTGATCTCTATCAAATAAATAAATAGCTGATAATTTTTTTAAGATTTTATTTATTTATTTGACAGAGAGAGAGAGATCACAAGTAGGCAGAGAGGCAGGCAGAGAGAGGGAGGGAAGCAGGCTCCCCGCTGAACTGTGAGCCCAATGCAGGGCTCAATCCCAGGACCCTGAGACCATGACCCGAGCCCAAGGCAGAGGCTTAATCCGCTGAGCCACCCAGGCCCCAAAAGTGTTAGACATTTATATTAAACTTACATAATAATAATATCAACTATTTATCCCATGCATTATGTGAAAAACAGAGCTTATCATAATTATTTTCTCATTACAAAAGTAATACATGGCCTTATGGAAATGGTAGAGAAGTATCTATAGGCTTATCCCTCAGGAGTAAAACAACTGATAGAATTTTGGTGTATTTGCTTTCATTGGAGTATTCTGTAAATTATTCTTTGTTTTGCTTTTAAAAAATGACACAATAGTGCCTGCTTCGGCAGCACATATACTAAAATTGGAACGATACAGAGAAGATTAGCATGGCCTCTGCGCAAGGATGACACGCAAATTCGTGAAGCATTCCAAAAAAAAAAGGCACAATATTATAAATATTATTTTATGACATGCTTTTTTTTGCTTGAAATGCCATGAGCATAGTTCCTTGCCCTTAGTAATTGTGCGGCATAACTTTTTAAAATAAGCACACAGTGTGTAGGTTCACTAATTTCTTTAACCAATCCCGTCTATGCTATTTATAATATTTGCTATATAAACAATGACATCGTAAGTCAATGTCTTTACTCCTAAAACTCTAGGTACCCATGTAATGATACATTTAGTATCAATTCCTAGAAGTAAAAGAGTCAGGAACCATTCTTTGTTAAGATGTCTTGATAACAGCTAGTTACATAATACAGATACACATGTTTATTTTTCTTTTGCTTCCTTTTTCTGTTGCTTGTTTTTGGCGAAACAATGTAACTTTTACAAAGAACAGGTAATAGGTAGAAGTTATTTTCCAAAAAACCTTCTCCAGGAAGACCTGGTGCCAGCTGACAGTGGAAACGCAGTTTGTTGTAAGCTTTTATTTCTCGTAATAAGGTGATAGAGGAGAAGCCTGTTTGCAATTTAGCCTAAGACATAAGAAAAACAGAAAGTACAGTAGTGATAGACAGGTTTATACATTTAATGCTTTTGTTAGTAATCATTTATAAACCTCCTTAGATGATTTTTTAAAGTCATTTCACAAAGGTATCAACTTCTAGTGGGGTGCCAAGTTAATTATTTCAACTTAATAATAAGCAACATTGAAATGACACTACACAGCCTGGTGGAGGGGGTCACAGAGAAATGAGCTTCAGAAACACTTTCTGAATGGGTGAGCATGGCTATAAGTCCAACTAATTGGGAAAATTAAAGCAACATGAAAAATTGTTGAGATAAATGAGCCCTGATGAAAACAGGATAAAGTGCTCAGGGTGTTGAAAGTCACAGAGTTCTCGGAGCAGGCCTGTGTGCTCCAGAATGCTGATTTCAGCCTACAGTCCATGTCTCCAATAAATCATGCTAATGCTATTGATCCTAACCACGTCCTGACTGGGCTTTTCATCTCTTCTTGTGTCTTCACACAGCCTCAATGCATGCCTATCAAGCTTGGGAAATTGAATTTGGCTTTTAAGAAAGAAGACAAAACAAATAGCATACAACCTTGTTTCCTATAATTGAAAACTGCTTACCAGGAAAGGAAGAGTGGAATGGTCAGGGTATCTAGGATCAGTCTGAAAATGCTCTCAGTGATGTCGCTGCATATTATGGGAGGCAGTGAGTGCAGGTGACTGTCTTGTAGTTCATGGGCTAGGAGAGAAGTCGAACCATGTTCACCCCAGTGATGGAGCAGACCTGGGAGAGAGATCATCAAGGCACATGAGCTCGAATTCTCCACTAACTTCATCGTGAAGAAGTAACATGAGTTTCATCAGGGGCTTTCCAAACAGTGGTGTGACGTTGGTTTTAAAGTAAAATTGGACAGGGTAATGATGGCTGCTCTTTAAGAGGCACCAGGACTCGTGAGCACTTTCATTAAGTCTTTAGCTTAGGCTAATAACCACATAACAAGCCAGAGAGCCATATTGTGATTATCTCCATTTTATATTATTAGAATGTTCCATATAATTTATTTTTGGAAGATTTTGTTTATTTATTTGCCAGAGAGAGAGAGAGCATACAAGCAGAGGGAGCAGCAGGCAGAGGGAGGAGCAGACTCCTCGCTGAGCAAGGAGCCTGATGTGGGACTCGATCCCAGGACTCTGGGATCATGACCTGACTCAAAGGCAGATGCTTAACCAACTGAACCACCCATGCACCACCCGCCTTTTTTTTTCTCCTTTGGAATACTTAGCAGTAGTTTGTTTTTGTTTTAAGATTTTATTTATTTATTTGACAGACAGAGATCACAAGTAGGCAGAGAGGCAGGCAGAGAGAGGGAAGCAGGCTCCCTGCTGAGCAAAGAGCCTAATGCAGGACTCGATCCCAGGACCCTGAGACCTGATTTGAAGGCAGATGCTTAACCAACTGAGCCACCCAAGCACCACCACCCCGTTTTCTTCTCCTTTTGGAATACTTAGCAGTAGTTTTTAAGTAGAGGACAAGGCTTGTCAGAATCATCTGGGGGGTGCTTGTGGGAATGTATGTTCTTGGGGCTCACCCTGACCCACTGATTCCCAGTCTCCGGGAGGTGGGTCTGAGAATCTATATTTTGGCTGTGTTCTTCAGACAAGGCTGACGTGCAGTCAGGCTGGGAGGCTTCCTGAGCATCTCCTAGGATAAATACAGTAGGACTTCATTGCCAAAAGCTTGACTCTATTTTTTCTTCTTGGCATACAATAAGAAGGGGCCAGACATAACTAAGACAGAGAAAAAAAGGATGAAACCAGGGGTAGAGTAATACCAAAACTTGCGTTTGCATTTCACCCTCCCCAAAGATTCAGAGGTTGTTTGCAGGGATGCCCAATCAACATCTCAAAGGTGTTCTCACCCAACTGGGCTCCAAGAAAGAATCCACCCAGACATCATTGGCATCCTTGGGAGGAGGAATTTTTGAACTTGTATCCTAAGATCTTGGAGAAAGCAGGCAATACCTCCCTGCAAGAGGGTGTGCCCAACTATAAACAGAAGCCAGGATGCAGGAAGTCAGTCATTGCCATCAATTTAGAAAGAGAAGAAAGTAAACAGGAATGGATTTCTCCAGATTACCGCCACAGTGATTTTTAAAGGATGAGAAAATTAACTGCTTAGTGTCTCATGGCAGACGTTTCCCCTCTCATTTTAGTGTATGTTTTATTTCATTTTCTAAATTGTCTTCCATGATGTCCTTTCCTCCTCTGAAGTCATTTTCTTTCTCTAGTATTAAACATATATATTTTTTAAAGCAAAAAAAAGTACAGCCCTGCTGCTTTTAGATTAAAGTAAATATATTTTATTAAATGCATTCATTTATGTAATAATTTGTTCCCTGTGCACATAAGTGGTGATAGACACTGTGGTGAGGGCCTGGGATTTAAAATCATGTCAGTTGGGCTCTTTGCCCTTGAACTTGTAATCTAGTTGAGTCCCAAGAAGTCTTTGCATCCATGTAAGAGTTCATTTTGCATAATTTTGAAGACTTTCTTTCCCTCTGACTAACATCTGTAACAAAGTAGTTGCTTCTAAAAGTTGGGCTCTTTTGTCCAAATAGACATGAAAACCTCAAGCAATCAAACTCTGGTACAGTTGAACAATTTGGTCATGGTACCTAGAAGAGTCAGAATAAAATCCATACTAAGGTCTATGAATGTGTCCATTTCCTTTTAAACCTTTTATCCCTATGCCCCATACCTTAAGTTATTAAGGTGATCATGCCAGTTGCCATTTTTCAACCTACAATTTTTTCCCTGCTTGGGCTTCTTGAGGCCATGTTTGTCCAATGAGTTTGAGAAGTGCTATAGATCCATGTATGAGTATGTATTCATACGTATGATATGAAGTGCTGCATATACACATGTAAGTATTCATCTACAGGTATTCAACAAAATTCATTTGCAGGCATTCAATAAAATAAAAATATGTACGGACATATGGACATATGAATACACACCTACTAGCATGAAATTAAGTGATGTGTATGCATATAGGAGTATTTAGAGATATGAAAAGTGGCATATGCATATATTAATATTCATTCACAAGTATGAAATTCCATTATTCCTTATTCTGCTCTTTTTTTTTTTCATTTTTTAGAGAGGGAGAGAGAGAATCTTAAGCAGGCTCCAGGCCCAATGTGGAACCTGATGCGAGGCTCGATCTTACAACCCTGAGATCATGACCTGAGCTGAAATCAAGTCAGATCCTTAACCAACTGGACCACCCAGGTTCCCCCTTATTCCTCTTAGAAAGTTAGAATTTGGGTGCCTGAGTTGCTCAGTTGGTTAAGCATCTGCCTTTAGCTCAGGTCATGATCCCAGGGGCCTGGGATCAAGTCTCCCACGGGCTCCCTGTTCTTCAGTGATCCTGTTTCTCCCTTTGTCTCTGCCTCTCTCTCTCTGTCTCTCATGAATAAATAAAAATATATATATTTTTTAAAAAGTTAGAATTCATTATAGCCTTTTAAATGCTCTGAGAGGAGCACCTGGGTGGCTCAGTGGATTAAAGCTGCTGTCGTCAGCTCAGGTCAAGATCTCAGGGTCCTGGGATCGAGTCCTGCATTGGGCTCTCTGCTCAGCAGGGAGCCTGCTTCCCCCTCTCTCTCTACCTGCCTCTCTGCCTAATTATGATCTCTCTCTCTGTCAAATAAGTAAATAAAATCTTTAAAAAAAAAATAAAATAAATGCTCTGAGAAATCCTGCAGTGAACAGAGCTGTTGAGCTCCTTTTAACCAGGAATCTACCAAACATTCATCAGTATTTGGCAAAATGATCTCATAAAACCCATCTTGAGAGCCACTCTGTTAGGCTAATTTCCATTACAGACTAGGTGAGCTAGCAGTCTGTCATGACCCTTGAGATATTTATAAGATGATGACTTGGACATAATGGTAAGATAAATGAAATAGCCAGGATGCTGCAAATATACATTGAATTTGTAAATATTAATATATGGGTGCAGTTATGAAGCCAGGAGGTTTTGTGGGATGAACTAGCCTAGAGCCATGTGTCAAAGAGGAGGGAGTCAGCTGCTGTCTGACCGGGTTTATAAAGTAGAGGTACTATTCTTGGCTGTTTAGTTAAAAAGAACAAAAAAGAGGGACATGTTGATTACACTGAAAGATTCTTCCAGCACCTTCCCAAAATACATTTCTTGAAAATAGGACCATAGGGAAACTTAAAAGAGGCATAAGCATTCATCACTCCACCCTTAGAATCCAAAGAACAGTGAGGGCCAGGCCCAGCGCTTTCCCGACCATGTCCGTGTTAAGAAAATGCCCCAGTGCAAAGTACTGTGACATTCTTTTTATTCATCACAAGTGATAGTTTGCAGATTGACTAAAGGGAGAACATGAAAAAAGTGCCAGAGCTCAGAAAAAAATTGACACATAATTTACTTTGACCTCTCTTTTTTTAAAGGTTTTATTTATTTATTTGAGAGAGAATGAGAGAGAGAGAGAGAGCATGAGTAGGGGGAGGGTCAAAGGGAGAAGCAGGCTCCCTGCTCAGCAGGGACTCCAGGATCATGACCTGAGCCAAAGGCAGTTGTTTAACCAACTGAGCCACCCAGGTGCCCTTTTTTTGACCTCTTAACGCTCACTGGTAAAGACTAATTTTTAAGCCTCTTCAATGGCAATGTTATAAACATGCAAAATGAGGAATTATGATATAATGAACTCTATGTACCTAGGATACAGCTTCAACAATTACCAATGTTTTACCAATCTTGGTCCATTTAACCTGACCTACAGGTTAAACGGTTATGATCATTAAATTACAATTTAATATTATTATTAAATCATTAATATTATGATTATTTAGTATTTTGCTAGAGTGTTTCAGAGTGAATCCCTGATACCATATTTTTTCATCTGTAAATACTTCAGAGTGTTAAGAGTACATCTCTTACATAAAAGGACTTTGAAAAAACTTTGTAACCACAATGCCATTATCACATCCTATAAAATTAAGAGTAATTCTTAAATACTATCTCTACCCCCGTCTGTATTCAAGATTCACCAGTTGTTTCAAAGTGTAATATGTTATTTTTGTGTAAGTATAAAAGTTAAAAAAGTATAAAAGCTTTTTTTTTTCTTTGTTTGAAGCAAGACCAAATGAATTGCACACATTGGGCTGTGAGGTCATTTGTCTTATAGGATGCCCTATATTTTGGACTTGACCAGTTGCTTCCTGGGATGTTAACCAGGTTCTCTTTTCCTGGTAGTTCCTGTAAACTGGTGTTTAGATGTTGACGCTGATTAGACTCTGATCAAGTTTTCTCAGTGAGAATATTCTGTAGACAGTGCTGTGTACTTCCTATTACATGGTATCGGGAGGCACACAGGGCCATGGCACCCTCACACTAGTGATTCTGAGGGAGGCTGATCCTTGACTTCACCTGGCAGCCTGACCTTGTCAAGTTGCCCTCAGTCTCCACCAGGTGCTTTTATACCCACTGACGATCCATTCCTGGAGCTGTTATTGCTCCAGAAAACTGGAAAATAACTAGAAAATGGTGATTCTGCCATCTTCTCTGAATGATTAATGATTTGGTTGCCTCAACAGATCATTTGTCTGGATCAAGGCAGGACAAATGCTTGACTTTTCTCGGTATCAATTTTCTAGAAGGACGTGGTGCCTTAGCAACTTTCAGTGATGGACAAGTTGGCTTTTAAAGTAACATATGACAAACTTAGAGACTTAGACATCTTTATGTGTTTTAATCCTTTGTGGACTTAATGTCATTTTGATAGGCAACTTTTTCATCGTTAGCCCATGGGAGCCCCTTCGGTTT
This sequence comes from Taxidea taxus jeffersonii, assembly GCA_003697995.1. Lineage (NCBI taxonomy): Eukaryota > Metazoa > Chordata > Mammalia > Carnivora > Mustelidae > Taxidea > Taxidea taxus. The sequence continues at coordinate 7,668 of ML101300.1, read as the reverse complement.
GATCCCGGTGTTGTTTGTGACAAGACCTCATCCGTCTTTGATAGTTTCCTCGGATTCTGCTTAATAAAATATTCTGGGCTTATTTTGTACATTTTATGCCTCAGATCTGGAATCCGCTCTTTTCCAGGGAGCCTTGGTTCTGTTTATTGGGTGATATTATGTAGAGACCACAGTCTAGGCGCAACCATTCATTCCTGTGGCTTTGCCAAAGTCTTCTAAATCTTTTCAGGAGTAAGAGCCAGGAAATATCTATCTGTTTAGAAAGAGGAAATAAATCTAAGGCTTCTACCAATTATTCTGATTCCAATTCAAAATTGCGTGATTTTTAATTAGCTACTTTGACTTACTCTTACACTGAAAATCTCCGTCCCTAGCCACATCAACATATTAATCATTTGCTTAAGCTACAATATACATAAAATTACTTTGAAATAGCAATACCGATATTATTGCTAACAATAGCATGACTGTGTGTTGTTTAAGAATTCTTTGCGGTCTCTTTGTTTGTTTGTTTTGAGGCTAGATCCCAAGATGGAATTAGTACGAAAGTTCTGTGTTTTAAAGTCAGTGGAAATACTTCTTTTCTTTCTGCAGTAATGCCAACAGTTTCATACACAATAAGGGATTTTGTTTTTCATTTGAAGACGATTGCTTTTGTTTTTATTTATGTATTTATTTATTCTAGTTATGTAAAATGTGCTCATAAGGTATCAAGGTCACAGCCACGAAATGATGTAATTCAGAAGCATATCATTTCCATCCCCAATTCCCTGTTTTCTCCCTGTCCTGATTGGGAATCATTTTCATCAGCTCTTGGTTTAGCTATCCACCGTTGTTTTTCTTTTTTTTTTTTTTCCTTATCTTAAAAAACTGTAGTCAGATTTTCTTCTTTCTTTCACAAAAGAACAACATAGCATATATGCTGTTCAGCCCCTAATTGTTTATATTCTATGTGCTTTAGTTACTTCTTCATCAGTTTGGGGAATGAGATCTTCCTCATTCTTCTACAGCTGCTTAGGAGGACTCCATTGTGTGTATACAGAAATACAGAAGTTTATTCAGTCTTCTGTTGATTGACATTTGGGTGGTTTCCAGTCTTTTCTAATTATGCATAATCTTTCAGTAAGTAGCAGAACCATATATAACTTAATTTTTTGTAGAATACTTGGGATTGAATTCATAGAAGTGGCATTGGTGGGTGAAAGGATAAATGCAGCTGTAATTTTCCTTAGATATGGCCAAATTCTCAGAGGTGGGACATTTGTGCATTTCTTCCAGCAAAATCTGACTCTTACTTTTTAACCTTGCCCATGAGAGTATTGTCACACTCTTAGGTATTCCTCCCAATCCACATGAGAAATGTTTTTATTATAGTTTTAATTTTAATTTCTCTTATTAGAAGTGAGATTTGCAGATTTTTACATGTATTAGAAATATTATTGGTAAGGGTGCCTGGGTAGCACAGCTATGGTGATCTTGGCTCAGGTTAATAGCTCAGGGTCCTAAGATTGAGCTCAATGTGATTGAGCTCCAAGCTCAATGTGGAGTCTGCTTAAGATTCTTTCTCCCTCTCTCTCAGCCCCTGTCCCTGCTCATGCTGTTTCTCTCTCTCTAAAATAAAAAAAATATTTTTTAAGAGAACTATTATTTGTAGTAAAATATGTTGCAAATAATGTTCCAAGGATTGTCTTTTGCCTTTTTCAAGGAGCCATTTTTTTTTATTTCTTAGAGATTTTTATTGTTCATTTTCTATTTCATCAATTATTATTCTCATCTTTATATTTGCTTTTATTTTCTCCTGTTTTATTTGTTTTTTTGTGTGTGATTTCTCAAGGTAAGAGCCTAGATCATTATCTCTATTTTCTTTTCTAATATAAATATTTAAGTCTATAAATTTCTCTCTAAGAATGATAATAGTAGACAGATTTTGAAATGTTGCCTTTTTACTGTCTTCTAGTTAAAAATATCTTCTAGTCCATGTTATAATTTTCTTTTTGCCTTGTATGTTATCTAGAAATAGCCTCCTTAATTTTGCAAATGTATGGAGAGTTTTTAGATTTCTTAATATTTGATTCCTACTTCAGTTCTGTTGCAGTTAGAGATAATATTTTGTATGATTTCAGCCCTTTTAAGCTTGTGAAGACTTATTTTATGGCCTTGTGTATTGCCATGTTGGTGACTATTTTACAAGTACTTAAAAAGAATGTGTATTTGGCAATTTGGGTCTGCAATATTCTCCATTCTGCAAATTGTTATTTTATTATTTTGGGATTCTGTTATCAGCTGTATGCATTTAAGATTTTTTGTGCTTTTTTTTTTTTTTTTTGACAGACAGAGATCACAAGTAGGCAGAGAGGCAGGCAGAGAGAGAGGGGGAAGCAGGCTCCCCACTGAGCAGAGAGCCTGATGCGGGGCTCGATCCCAGGATCCTGGGATCACAACCTGAGCCAAAGGCAGAGGCTTTAACCTCTGCCACCCAGGTGCCCCTTTTTGTGCCTTTTTGATGAGCTTTGTTATTTTCACCATTAGGAAATATCCATCTTTATTGCTGATGATATTCCCTGTCTTTGTCTGCTATTAATATATCCAAACCAGCTTCCTTCTACTTAGGATTTGCCCATTGTATTTTTGACCATCTTCTTACTTTTGAGTCTGTGACTTCTTATTTAAATGTGCCTCTTGGAAACTACATACATTTTGGTCTTGCTTTTCAGTTCTTTTGTTGTCGATGTCGATGGTATGTTTTATTGTATTTTTTATTCACATTTTAAATTTACATATGATAAAATTTGCCCTTTTGGTGTAGAGTGCTATGAGTTTTTACTAATAACTGCAGTTGAATATCTACCACCACAATCAATTTATAACAGTTCTATCAATCCAGAAAATTCTGAGGTGCCGCTTTCTGGTCAACCCATCCCCCATGCATAGCTCCTGGCTAATAGGGATGTGTTTTCTATCTGGAAAAGGCCTATTTGGCCTTTTCCAGAGTGTCATATAAGTGAAATCATTACCACTTCTTCAGTCTGTTTTCTTTCACTTAGCATAATGTAATTGAGACCTGTTCATGTTATTGCTTGTGTCAGGAGCACCTCTTTATTATTGAACAATATGCCATGGTAGGTCAGGGTGTACCATATTTGTTTATCCATTTTCCAGTCCAGGAATATTTAGGCAGCTTGGAATTTTTAGGGATTATAAATAAAACTACTATAAACATATCAGGGAGATCATGTGATAGTTGTCTTTCTCCAGTTGACTTATTTCGCTAAGCATAATACACTCTAGTTCCATCCATGGAGATGCAACGGGGGTGGGAGTTAAGGTGGTAGGAAAAGAAAAAATGAAACAAGATGGGATCGGGAGGGAGACAAACCAAAAGAGACTCTTAATGTCATAAAACAAACTGGGTGGGGGGTTGGGAGAGGGTGGTGGGGTTACATTATATGTTTAAATAAAGCTTAAATAAAAAAAAAAAACATCAAGTGGAAAAAAAAAAAACAACTACTATAAACATTCACATATAGGTGTTTTTACGGACATAGTTGTTTTCATTTGAATGAATACCCAGCGGTCAAATTGCTGGATTGGATTGGATGTTAGTAAGCATATGTTTAATTTTGTAAAAAATCACCGAATTGTTTTTGCAAGGTGGCTGTGCCATTTTGCCCTCTTGCCAGCAGTGTATGGTGTATGGGTATTCTAGTTGCTCCCTATCCCTGCAAGCTCTTGATTTTGTCATTAATATTGATTTATCTTTATTTTAGCCATTCGAAGAATAGCATAGTTGCATCTCATTGTGGTTTAGATTTCCCTAATGAATAATGACTTTAGGCTCTTTGACATGTGCCTACCTGCCATCCACATGTGCAATGAAATGTGTGTTCTGGTGTTTTGCCCATTTAACAAAATTGGGTTGTTTTCTTTTTTAACAGGGTGTTTTGAATGCTAAGAATTTTTTGCATAGTCTAGCTACAAGTCTTTTGTAGAAATATGTGATTTGAAGGTATTTTCTTCTAGCCTGTGGTTTGTCTTTTCATCTTCTTAGCAATGTCTTTCACAGAACAGAAACCACTTGATTTTGTTGAAATCCCACGAGTTAATTTTTAAAAATGGACTGTGCTTTTTTTCCCCCTCTCTAAGAAATCTTTGCTTAACCCAGGATCACAAAGATTTTTCTCCTATACTTTCCTCTAAACTTGTTATGATCTTCAGCTTAACATTTAGTAACATTTAGGTCTGTCATCCATTCTGAATTATTTCACACATGATTACATGATGAGAGATACAGAGTAAAGTTCTTTTTTTTTTTCATATCCAATTATTTCATTATCACTTGTTGAGAAGAATCCTTGCTCCCTCAAATTGCCTTTGTACCTTTTTAGAAATGAAATGACTCTTCGTGTGTCTATATTTGGACTCTATGTTATTTAGTTGATGTATGTGTCTATCTTTTCTATAATCTATGGCTGTTTTGATTATTGTGACATTATATTAAATCTTGAAATCCGGTAATAAGAATCTTTCACCTTTTTTTTTTACTTTTTCAAAATATCTGTGTCCATTCTATACATTCTAGTGCATTTACATCCCATGTAAATTTTGAGGTAAAATTACCGGTTTCTACTAGAAAATCCTGCTGGGATTTTGTTTGAAATTGGGTTGACTATATAACTCAGTTTGAGAAGAATTAACATCATCACCCTATTTATGCTTCTAAACCATAGACATAGTGTATCTTCCCAGTTATTTAGGTCTTCTTTGATTTCTTTCATCAGTGGTTTATAGCTTTTAGCTTACAGATCTTTTAAATATTTTGTTATAATTATATCAAAATATTTCCCATTCTGCTGCTGTATTAGATGAGACTTTTTTTCATTTCAATTCCTAACACTTCATTGCTAGTATATAGAAATATGATTGGTTTTTCAGACTGAGCTTACATCCTGCCCCATTGGAAAACTAATTTGTTAACTTCTACTTACTTTTTCTGTGGCTTCTTTAGAATTTTCTTTTTTTTTTAAGGATTTTATTTATTTTTTATTATTATTATTTTTAAAGATTTTATTTATTTATTTGACAGACAGATCACAAGTAGGCAGAGAGGCAGGCAGAGAGAGAGGAAGGGATGCAGGCTCCCCACTGAGCAGAGAGCCCAATGCTCGATCCCAGGATGCTGGGATCATGACCTGAGCCGAAGGCAGAGGCTTTAACCCACTGAGCCACCCAGGCACCCCTTTATTTATTTCTTTGACAGAGACACAACGAGAAAGAGAGGGAACACAAGCAGGGGGAGCAGGAGAGGAAGAAGCAGGCTTTCTGCCGAGCAAGGAGCCCAATGTGGGGCTCGATCCCAGGACCCTGGGATCATGACCTGAGCCAAAGGCAGACACTTAATGACTGAGCCACCCAGGCGCCCCTTCTTTAGAATTTTCTATGCAAACAAATGATGTCATAAGTGCACAGAGACAATTATATGTGTATACTTTTTATTTCTTTTCCTGCCCTATTGTCCTGATTAGGTCCTCCAGAGTGATGTTGAAGAGGAAACTGTGAGCAGACCAACTTGTCATGTCATATCACAGAAGGAAAGCATTTAGAATTTTATTATTAGGTCTGGTGTTAGCTATTAGCTTCATTAGTTACCCTTTATTAGGTTAAAGAAGTTCCATTTTATTCCTAATTTACTATCATGAAAGGATGCAAAGATTTATATTAAAAAAATTCTCATCCTTTTATCTAATCAGTCATATAGTTTTTCTAGTTTAGTCTTTTAGTGTAGTATATTACATTGATTTTTGAATCTTCAACCAGCTTTGCATTCCTGGGGTAAACTATATTTACTCAGAGCGTATTATTTTTTCATATATTGCTGGATTCAATTTGCTAATATTATGTTGAGGCATTTTTTTCTCTATGTTAATATGGTCTACTGTCATGTCATGTCCTTTTCTCATAATATTGTTATCTGGCTTTGGTATCAGGATAATTCTGGCCTTATAAAACAACATGTGAAATATTCTCTCTTTCATGTTTTAGAAGATCTTGGTAGAGTCGGATTATTTTTTCTTTAAATGTTCGGTAGAACTTCCCAGTGAAGACTCCTAGGCATGGAGATTTCTCTGTAGGAAAATTTTCACTACAAGTTCAATTTATTTAATCAATATAGCATTCCTGGAATTATCTACTTCTTTTTCAAGTGAACTTCGGTAATTTGTGTCTTAATCAAGGAATTTGTCTGGTTCATCTACATTGTCGAGTTTAGGGCCATGCTATTATTTTTTGTATTCTGTTATTACCCTTTTAACATGTATAGGATCTCCTGATGTGTCCTTTTTCATAACGAATAGTTTTAGTTTGTGTCTTCTCTCTTTCTTACTTGATACTAGGAAAAACAGACTAGAGATTTATTAGTTTTGTAGACCATTTTAAAGAACCAAGTTTTTGTTTTATTGTTTCTCTCTTGGTTTGGTTTTCAGTTTTATTGTTCTTCTAGTTTTCTTCCTTACTTTGTCCTCCTTGTTTTGGAATTTCTCTTCTTTTCCTAGACAGTTTCTTATGACAAAAAATTAGATTATTGATGTAAGAACTTTCTTCTTTTATAAAATAAGCATTTACTACTATAAATCTTCCTTGAAGCACTTGTGTAACTGGATCCCACAGATATTTACTTGTGATAAATATTTATGTATTGTTATTTTGTTTTTCATTAAATTCAAAATATTTTCTTATTTTCCCTGAAGCTTCCCTTCTGACCTTAGAGTTATTTAGAAGTATGTTACTCAATTTCAGAATATATGGGGATTTTCCAGAAATGTTTCTGTCATTGATTTTGGATTTAATTTCATTATGGTTTGGGAACATTCTTTGTATAATTTTGATTCTTCTAAATTTGCTGAGATTTGCTTTTTGACCCATAACATGATCTAATTTGGTGAATGTTCCATATGCATTTGAAAATACATATGTATGTATATATATGGCTGTTGTTGATTGGAGTGTCCTATGTATGTCAATTAGGTAAAGCTATTTTCTATACCTTTACTGGATTTCTGTCCTCTTACTCTATTGCTGTAAAGAGAAGGATGCTGCAGTCTCCAACTATAATTAAGATTAGCATTTTTTCTTTTCAGTGTGCATTAGATTTTGCTTCATTTATTTTGACATATTTGGTTGTTAGGTACATACACATATAGGATTGCAGTGACTTCTGGTGAATTGACTCCTATCATTTTGTGATGTCCCTCTTTAAGCTTGTAATATTCCTTGCACTGAAGTATACTTTGTTTGATGTTAATATAACTATCCCATCTTCCTTTTCTTTGGTAGTTTTGTGGTCTGTCTTTTTAAATTTTTCACTTTGAGCTTATCTGTGTGATTACAATTAAAGTGAGTTTCTTGTAGACAGGATATAGTTGGATCCTACATTTTTATACAGTACGTCAGTCTCCATTTTTTAACTGGTGTGTTTCGGTTATTTATTTATTTATTTATTTAACGTTTTTATTTTAATTCCAGCTAGTTAACATACAGTGTTTTCAGGTGTACAATATAGTGGCTCAACAGTTACACATATCACCTTGTGCTCATCATGACAAGTGCAAAATCTAATGCACACTGAAAAGAAAAAATGCTAATCTTAATTATAGTTGGAGACCCCCGCCCCGC
>RCUC01128639.1:0-27975 GCA_003697995.1 Taxidea taxus jeffersonii | reverse complement strand
GGGTTGGGTGAGGGTGGTGGGGTTACATCATATGTTTAAATAAAGCTTAAATAAAGTAAAAAAAATATATATATATATAAAATAAAATAAACAATTTGCAAAATAAAAGGAAAAAGATATTTGATCAACTTCAATATATAAACTCTTAAAAAGATAAATGAACAAATAGCCAGGGAACATACCCAAGTTGACCTATAATCCATGTTCTTAACAACTACTTTCATCTGCTCTGTTCTACAAAGAAATGGCTTGCTTCTCCAGTGTTTTTATTCCTACCCAGAAAGCTGTCTTCTTTCTTTCTAAGCCTGGTTCCATACACACCATTCCATAAAGCCAGGGTTCAAATACACTCACTTAAAGCTTTCCTTCATCACACCTCCACACAGTTGCACTTCTAAACTCACACTTCCAGGTCCAACTGACCCCAGAACAATATAGGACTGAACTGTGTGGGTCCACTTACACACAGATTTTTTTTTTTTTAATATCAGTACAGTACATTACTATAAGTGTATTTTCTTTTCCTTATGATTTTCTTAATAACATCGTCTTCTCTGTAGTTTCTGTTATTGTAATAATACAGTAGGTAATATATAAACAAAATATGTGTTAATAGTAGGCTAGCACTAGTTAAGATTTTGGGAGAATCAAAAGTTATATACATATTTTTGACGAATGGGGATTTGGTGCCACTAACCCCATGTTGTACAAAGGTCAAGTATACTATAATTTTTTGGATATTTTCTATTTTGAATTCATAATGTTCTGTAATGAAGAACTGTATCTGTTGGTTTCATAAGTACACAATTAGATCTTGATAAATCATGAATATATAAAATAATTTAAAATTATTTTCTAGAATGATTAGGCTGTGAATGAAAACTGAAAACTCTATTTGCAATGCCAGGAAGAAAGCACCTATCATTTAAAAAAAAGTGTTCAGAAAACAAAGTTGGAAGTCTCATACTTCCTGATTTTAAAATTTATTACAAAGTGAGACTGTTACTGCCATAAAAGCAGAAATATAGATCAATCAAACAGAATGGAAAACTCAGAAATAACCCCTTACATAAATAGTCAAATGGTTTTCAGCAATGGTGTCAAGGTAACAGAATAGCCTTTTCAAGAAATTATATTGGTATAACTGTATCCACAGTTAATTCAAAATAAATCAAAGACCTAAGTAAGGAAGCTAAAAGTATAAAACTGTTAGAAAAAGAAAAAAAAAAAAAAACACAACAGGGTGGCATGTGGATGGCCCAGTTGGTTCTGCAGTTGACTCTTGATTTTGGCTCAGGTCATGATCTCTGGGTCCTGGGATGGAGCCCCAAGTCAGGCTCCACAATCGGGGCAGAGGGAGGGGGTGGTCTGCTTGGCATTCTCTCTTCCTCTCCCTCTGACCCTCCTTCCATTAATATGTGTTCTCTCTCTCTCTCCTTTCTCAAATGAGTAAATAAATCTTAAAAAAAAAAATAGGGGAAAAGCTTTATGACACTGTATTTAGCAATCATTTCTTGGATATCACACAAAAGCACAGGCAAAAAGGTTAAAAACAGATAAACCAGATGATGTCAAAATTTAAAACTTCTATTTTTGATCAAAAGACGAAAGTAACAGAGCAAAAATGCACCTTACAAAATGGGGAAAGATATTGACAAATCATATATCTGATAAGGAGTTGATATCTAAAATATATTTTTAAATAAATAAATAATAAATAGAATTTAAAAAAATAAATAAAATATATTTTAAAAAACTCCTACAACTAAAAAACAAAGCAAAACAAACAAAAACAAAAACAAAAACCTCCCACAACTCAACATCAAAGTAATCCAAGCAATCCAATTAAATCCAATTAAAAGCAAATTCAATTAAAAGCAAATCCAGTTAAAGCAAATGACCTGAACAGACATTTCTGCAAAGAAAATATACAAATGACTAATCAATGACATTAAAACTATAAGATACCACCTCACATCTAGAAGAATGGCTACTCGGAAGAAAGAAAAGAAAGAAGAAAAGAAAAGAGAAAGAAAGAAAGAAAGAAAGGAAGGAAGGGAGGGAGGGAGGGAGGGAGAAAGAGAGAGAGAAAGAAAGAAAGAAAAAGAAAGGAGAAAGTGTTGGAAAAGATATGGAGAAACTGGAACCCTGCACACTCGGACAGCTGCTGTGATAATCAGTATAGTGCTTCCCCCCAAAATTAAAAGTTGAATTAGCATATGACTAAGTAATTCCACTTCTGGGTATATATATATATCTAAAAGCACTGAAAACACAACCTAAGAGTTACTTGTGAGCCCATGTTCATTGAGGTATTATTCAGTAATAAAAAAGTAAAGTGGGGTGCCTGGGTGTCTCAGTGGGTTAAGCCTCTGCCTTTGGCTCAGGTCATGATCTCAGGGTCCTGAGATCGGGCCCTGCATCAGGCTCTCTGCTCAGCAGGGAGCCTGCTTCCCCCTCTCTCTCTGCCTGCCCCTCTGCCTACTTGTGTTCCCTCTCTCTCTGTCAAATAAATAAAAATTAAAAAAAAATTTTTAATAAAAAAAAGTAAAGTAAACCCAGTGTTCATCAATAGATGGGTGGATGAAAGTAGTATATACATATAATGAAATATTATTTAACTTTAAAAAGTTCAGAAATTCTAACACACACTATAACATGGATGAACCTTGAGGACACTCAGCTAAGTGAAACAAGCCAGTCAGAAAAAGACAAAAGCTATACGATTCTGATTATATGAAGTACCAAGGGCAGAGACAGAAATTTGAATGCTGATTGCCAGGGGCCAGGGATCAGAGGGAATATGGAGGAGCTTATGTTTAATGGATACAGAGTTTCAATTTTGCATGATGAAAAGACTTCTGGAGATTGGTTGCACAACAACGTGACTATATTTACAGAGGAGGGAAAAATACAAATACAAGTTTGTATTTTGTTTTGGGAACATAAGGCTTGCAAATTAAATTGACAAAAGAAAGAGTAACAGGAGAAAAGGCATATAAATTTTACTTGATATTAGTATTTTTGATGTTTATGTGTATGGAGGCTTTCATAGAAAAGTACTAAATACCAAAAAAAGTGGTTAAGCCTGGCAGTTTATGCATCTTTTAACAAAAGGTGATAAATTGTGAAGAAGTGACAAGACAGAAACAAAACAAAACAACCCAACAACAACCATGTTTGGGCCCATATTTGGGTTGGTAAATTGTAGAAAAGCAAACATATGGGAGAAACTAGTGGCAGATAAGGGTTCGTTAGTTTAGTTTATGCATAATCATCTCAGTGCCATATGTATCTTTATTGAAAAAGGTTGTTGTGCCTTTCCTGGTCTAAGAGAGAGGGACACTTTCGAAATGGAAATGCATGCCTTGCTTTTAAGCAGACTGGAAGCATAAGAGAGCATTTCCTGTCTGCAGTTTCTCAGTTGCCTTCAACTTAAAATAATTTTTATGTCAAAATGGTACGGCTTGAGGTGCCATATTCTGATCCCCTTCATACTTAACACTAATAAAATGTACACTTAAAAATAGTTAAGATAACACATTTTATACTACATATATTTTACCATAATTTTTTAAAATTCAAAGTAACAGTGTCAAAAAATTAAATAAAGGGATTTTTGGGGGGGTAGTTCAAGTCTAAATTGGGTTATGCAGCATGCTTTCTGTTTACAGTGGTACGTAAATGTGTCCCTGAGAACATACCTAGAAATGCATTACTCCACTTTCTTATTTGAAAGGAAAATTATAGTGTAATATTATTATCCCAAAGATAGTAATACCTATCGTCTCCATTTCTGTCAAATATATATTTATATGCATACATAAACATACACAAATATTCTTACACACCCCTTTTTATCTGGGTAGTGAAATTAATTCCACACATGAGCACATTACATAAATCACAGTATTGTAGAAATTATTATTATTATCAAAATTTCTGCCAGCATATGAAAGCTGTAGTAATTCTCAAATTAAAAAGAAAAGATGTGGAACAGAGATGAGAAATCCAATTAATATTTTCATTTTCTCTTTCTCCTTTGTGCAATCAATGCTGTATTTGTCATTTTTTAATTCATGGGAAAGGCCATCCATATAAATGGACAAGTACATTTATGAGATTGAGCACAGAAAAAAATGTATACTACGGTTTATTTTTGTTTTATGTAGTAAACAAACTTGTTGTCCTCTGAGAGCAACTTATTCAGAATTTGTATGCTACAGCTCTTCCACTAATAATGCAAGACTGCTCCAGTCTTTTTCTCTTTATCAGCTTGCGTGTGTGCATACGTAAGAAGCAGTTATTTGGTCTAGGATATAAATAGCTGAAATAAAACTCCGATTTCCTCATTTTTTTCCCTGATGAAATATATTTAAATGCCAGCTGCATTATAACCTTCAAATAACTCAATACCAGAACTTGAAGTGCTATTAAATGTCTGAATACAAGTAAATGCTACAGAACCTTAGTATTTTGTTTTAATTGCCCATAGCTTTTTTATAAATATTCACCCAATAATTACTGTTAATTTCTTATTCAAAAATAATTGCAGAGTAAAGGGAAAAGGCGACTGTTTAAAAAGTTTCCTCACGTAGTTGAGAAAGGGAGCCTAGGGCATAAGAGAATCAGAGAGAATAATAATAATAATAAACATAAAAATTTCACCAGGAACTCATGGCAATCCTATTCTTACTTTGTCATTTTGGCAATTATAGGTGTGTTCACACAATACTGTTCATTAGTTGTTTATGTAAATACAGCCCTTTTACCTCCTCATAGACAGGGGCTGTTATGTGCATTAGTTTGTTCTCAAAGCTAAGTTTATGAGGTACGTGACAGGGGCTCTTTGGCTGTTGACTGATTTGCTGGTTTAATCAGTGAAAGGAACTGGGGCTTAGAAAATGAATGTCTTGCCCAAGACCTAACAGTTAGCCATACAGATCTTAAACTTACACGTTCGGCTCTATACCTAGAGATTTTTCCCAATTATTTGAAAAAGCTCTCTCCACAGTTGGCTTTTTCTTCCCACATTTGTTTTGCATATAAAAGCATAGAATCGTGTATCTAAACTTCATTGATTACGGTCACAGTCATGTTTTCCCTACTTCTAGGACAGCCCAGAACCATGAGATAACACTGGCTACTGATGCCCAAGCAAACCAAAGCATGGTTTTTGCTGGCATTCATTCAATATGCAACCCAACGCTATCTTCAAAAATAATGCAAACACACAAACCCACACACATCTACACTTCCTTTACTTAATGATTTATTTTTACTTAATGATCATTCCTTTACTTTTGTATCTTTATGGAGTTTTACATATCCACAGATTCATTACATTTCTAGCATTGACTGTTTCAGACACTCAGTAAATATTTAACATCTCTATGTATCAGTAAAAAGAAATTATAATGTTTAGGTGCTTAAAGTTCAGTCAACTTACCCAGATGTGGGTTTCTCAAAGAGGCTTTCCCTCACTACTTTATTCATCACACCCTACCATTCTCAGGTCTTTTATTCATTCTAAACTCCATGAAGCAGGAACTTTTGTGTCCACTGTTATATCCCAGGCACACAGAACAATATTTGACACATATTGGCATACAGAGTGCTCAAAAATAATGCATTAAATGTCTCTTAATGGAATTTTTAATTTGGTAACTCTTTAAATTTCTCTCTCCAGATAGTAACATAAAAATCTTATGTTAAAATTTAAACAAAATGCACCTATTTACTTGTTTTCTGAAAATAGTAATATTTAGGCCCTGTTCTTATATACAAACTACATAAATTTACGAAATCTTAGAACCATATTAATTGAGAAACATGGTAACAAATCCCTAATGCTGATCATTAACACATTAAGCTAATATTCATTTTCCTCAAAGTTCTGAATCAGAATTTTATGACATTTCACTTTTGTTTTTTAAGTTAGGGAGTTTATGGGCAAAGGAGAGAAAGGGGTGGTAAGACCATCAGTAATTTTATTTATATGTATATGCAGGCTATAACAAGAATCCTAGAAATGGAGGGACTTAAAGAAAGTAAGAAATTTAGTAAGATCTTCAGTCTTAACTGCACTTAAAATAGCCTATTACCATGACTATTTGTAATACTATTATTTTATTTGCTCAAATAATTAAAGAGTATATATAAATGCATTACACATGTCAATAAAATAAGTATAATGTAAGTAAGTTAATTAATGTAAATATTCAAACAATATTCACTATTCACTATTCAACATTCAAATTCACTAGGAATGGACATTCCAGAACTTAACCCTAATTTGTCCTGATGTTTCATCACAATCACCTCAAGGAAAAAATATTTTTATCTACTCTCTTCTCTATGGAAACATGGGATATTTACTAAAACTTTTTTGCTCTGAACATATCTTCAAATATTTATAGATGAATATTAAGGTCAAACACAACAACACTAAACTAATAGGATAATTTTCTGAATTCAGTCAAGCCAATTTAAGGCTATATTCTAGTAAAATACACTGTGATACTTGAATGAATTGACTATGTGGTTCAGACACTGTAAGTAAATATCAACTCTGTTTTTCCACTAAAATAAATTAAGCTCTTTTTAAAACTATTTTTCAATACCAATTTTGTGCACCTTTATATAATTTATCAGTCATCACTGAGACTAACTTAATGTGTTCGTATCATTTTAAGACGTAACTATCCAAAAATTGAACAGTAATTAACACCAAAATTGAAAAAAAGAAAGTTTTCTACATCAAATGAGTATTGGCAGATTTCTACTTCTTTTAAATAACAGTTTGGATATATGATTCATGATGTGTTTTCAACATCAGATTTTCCCAGTCACACAACTGAGTCATTCAACATGACTTGCAAATATCTCCAGTAAAACTCACATACATTTTATGATTTGTATAGAAAGTTTGGATGGTTTTATGTTTTCTTACTGATAATACACACTATGGTGGTACATAAAAATAAAACAGAAAATTATTCATCTCATTAATATTATTTCACAGGGTATTTTTAAAAATCTCAAAATTTGAGCAGTAATAATCACAGTAAATAGTAAATGGTTCTTCAGGATGGTGATATAGAAAAATCCTCAACTTAATTCCTCCCACAGACACACCAAATCTGCAGCTACATATAGAACAATTCTCTGAAAAAGACCTGAAAACTAGCTGATCAGCTCCTCCACAACAAAGGATAATGGGGTCACATTAGGATGGCGGGGGAGAGGAAGACACTTGGTCTCACCAAAATCCTCACCCCAACAACCCACAGCAACCTACAATCTGATCACAATCAGGTCTTACAAATACAGTTTTTCCCTGAGGAGCAAGAGGTTCCTGCTCCACATCAGGACTCCCAATCCTTGAGACCTGCACTGAAGAGACAAGGCCCCAGAATAGCTGGCTTTGAAAACAAACAGAATTTGTGTTCAACAAACCCAAAGGGATGTAGGAAGCTGAGAATCTCTCTTAAAGGGATCATATGTAGCCTCATGCACCCCAAGACCCAGCACAAAAGCAGCAGTTTAAAAATCACTTTGTCATGTGTGAAAGAGATTCATTTGTTAATCTTAAAGTGTCTGCTGTAGGGGCAAGGGCCTGATGGGACTCTCTGGAGACAGAGATGCTGGTGAACACGATTTTGGGGCTCTCATTCTACTTGGTAGAGCCAGTGATGGTGGATGACATTTTTTACACTCTTCCTAGGGCCAGTGAGTGTGCCCAACACTGTACTCTCACATGGCTTGGCTAATGCCGGCAGTGCATCCCACCTCAATGCTCTCCTACAGCCTCACTGAAGCTGGCAGGCAGGCCCAGGTCCTATACTACCCCACAGGACCACTAAAACAAGTGGAAACGCCTGATCCCATGATCCCCATTGCCCCATTAAAGCTGCTGGGTATGTACAGTTCATACATGGGATGCCTCTTGAGTGTTCAACTACAGTGGCAAGAGGGGTTTTTATTTTGGGGCCCCATAGTACTGAAACAACTGGAGCAACAGTTTTTGGCAGGATTACAACCCCAAAGTTCAGCAAAGACAGAAGGCTGAAACACCTGGGGGCACCTGGGTGGCTCAGCAGTTAAGCATCTGCCTTTTGCTCAGGTCATGATCTAAGGGCCTGGGATTGAGCCCCCCACAGCATCAGTTAGTGGGAGGAGGGGGGGGAGGAGGAGGGGAAGGAGGAGGGGGTAGGAAGAGGGGTAGGAAGAGGGGTAGGAAGAGGAGGAGGAAGGGGAGGGGGAGTGGGAGAAGGAGGAGGAGGGGGAGGGGAGAGGGAAGGGGAGGAGGAGGAGGGGAGGGGAGAGGAAGGGGGAGGAGGAGGAGCCTACAGGTTCAGCACATATCTTCAGAGGACATGAATTGCTTTTAGAGGCATAGGCTGGGGATGCCATCTTTGTGCTCTCCTATGGCTATGCTACCTCCCAGAAAAGAGTTTATGTAGTCATTTGGAGCTTTGACTTTTGCAATTGTTGCCAATGAGATACTTCCCAAAAACTTGGTCTGGAGGCCAGCTGGGTTTACAACTGTAGTCCCACAGGACTGTATATGTTAGCACACTTTAACCCACTGAGCCACCCAGGCGCCCCTATGTTAGCATACTTTAAAAGCTGCTGCATGAGGGTCTGATTTCCAATCAGCCTGAAATTGGGGGCTAAGATCCCTCCCTCTGAAACAATGACAGGTCTTGATACAACCTCAAAAATAGGGATGGATCAAAAGTAAATCAGGCTGTTTAGACAACTACAAAGGTTTGAGAGACAGCCGAGAACTAAGACAAGGTTGAAAGATAAGTGTCATCTTCTACATAAAGCCACTCCTTCAAGACTGGGAGGGGTAACTGTTTCTCCTAATACATGTGTACAAACACAAAGAATCAAGGAAACTGAGGAAACAAGTATGTTCCAAATGAAAGAACAAGACTCTGGGAAAAAACTTTAATGAAAGAAGATAAGTAATCTACCTGATCAACAGTTCAATATAATGGTATAAGGATGCTCACTGACTCAGGAGAAGAATGGATGAACATACTAGAGCTTTGACAAAGAGAGAGAAAATATTATAAAGTACCAAACGGAAGTCACAGAGCTGAAGAAAAAGATAACTGAACTAAAAAGTACACAAGAGTTTTCAACAATAGACTAGATGAAGCATAAAAAGGACTAGTGATCTGGAAAAGGAACAGTGGAACTCACTAAAGCACAGTAGCAAAAAGAAAAAAAGTAATTTAAAAAAGTGAAGATAGCTTAAGGAGTCAACATTAAATAAAACAACATTTGCATTATAGGGGTCCCAGAAGGAGAATAAAGTGAGAAAGGGGTAGGAAACTTATCTGAAGAAGTAATAGCTGAAAACTGCTCTAGCCTGGGGAAGAAAACAGATATCCAGAGCCAGGAAACCAATGAGTCTAAAAAAATTGAACTGGAAGAGATCAGCACCAAGTCACATTATTATTAAAATGTCAACAGTTGAACATAAAGAATCTTAAATGCCACAAGAGTAAAAGGACTTGATATGTATAGGAGAACCCCCATAAAACTATAAGCAGATTTTTCGCCAGTAACTTTGCAGGTCAGAAGAGAGACATGGTATACCTAAAGAGCTGAAGGGAAAAAAACTTCCAACCACAAATACTCTACCCAGCAATAATACCATGCAGAACTGAAGGAAAGAGTTTTCCAACAAGCAAAACCTAAGAAAGTTCACACCACTAAATAAGCCTTACAAGAAATGTTAAAGGGACTACTTTAAGCTGAAAAGTAAGAATACTAATTAGTAACAAGAAACATATGAAAGTGAAAAATCTCAATGGTAAAGGCAAATATGTAAGAAAGGTAGCAGATTAAACTTACACAGCTAGTGTGACGGTTAAAAGACAAAAGTAGTATAAGTGCCTATAATTTGTTAAGGGATACACAAAATGTAAAATTAATTAAAAATGTGACATGAAAATATAAAGTGTAGGGGGGTTGGTAGAGTGAAAATGTAGAGTTTTAGAATACGTTCAGACTTAACTTGTTATCAACTTAAAATAGACTGTTGTGGGACGCCTGGGTGGCTCAGTTGCTTAAGCTTCGGCTCAGGTCATGATCCCAGCGTCCTGGGATCGAGTCCTACATCGGGCTCCTTGCTCAGCAGTGAGCCTGCTTCTCCCTCTGCCTCTGCCTGCCACTCTGCCTGCCTGTGCTCGCTCCTGTGCTCTCTCTCTCTACCTGACAAATAAATAAATTTAAAAAAAATCTTAAAAAAAAAATAGACTGTTGTATATGTAGGCCACTGTATGTAAGCATTATGGTAACCACGAAGCAAAAACCTGTTAGAAGATACACAAAAGGTAATGAAAAAAGAATCAAAGCATAACATGAAAGACAGTCTTCAAACCACCAAGGAAGAGAGAAAATGAAGAAAAAAAGAAAGAATAAGTACAAAACTACAAGAGTAAGAAAACAATTAACAAAATGGCAAATAGTGCATAGCTATCAATAATTACTTTACATATAAGTGGACTAAATTCTCCAATGGAAAAACAAAGACTGGCTGAATGGATTAAAACAAACAAACAAATAAGACCCATCTGTATGTTGCCTACAAGAAACTCACTTCAGATGTAGAACATACACTGACTGAAAGTGAAGGGATGGAAAAAGATGTTTCATGCACATGCAAACCAAAAGGAAGCTACAGTAGCTATACTTTTATCAGATAAATTAGATTTTAAAAAAAGACTATAATAAAAGACAAAGAAGGCATTACATAATGGTAAAGGATCAATCCAGCAAGAAGATGTATCCTATAAATACCTATACACCCAATATATCCATAGCATTTCTTAACAGACCTAAAGAGTGAAAATAACAGCAGAACAGCAGTACAGTAAGAGTAGGGTTTTTAAAACCTCACTTACATCAGTGGATAGATTGTCCAGACAGAAAATCAATAAGGAAACATCAGCCTTAACAACACATTAGACCAAATGGACTCTAAAATATGAACATTCCACCCAAGACAGCAAAATACACATTCTTCTCAGGTGCATATGGAACACTCTCCAGGATAGATTATATATTAAACCACAGAATGAGTCTACATATATTTAAGAAGAATGAGATCCTATCCAGTATCTTTTCTAACCACAACCACAATGGTATGAAAGTGGAAGTCAATTACAAGATGATGACCAGAAAATTTAAAAAAATATATATGTGGAGATTAAACAACACGGTACTGAACAACTAATGTGTCAGTGAAGAAATCAATATGGAGCTAAAACAAACAAGCAAACCAAAAAACAAAAAACCCTTGAGAATGTAAATGAAAATAGAACACACCAAAATCTATGGGATGGAGCAAAAGCAGTTTTTAAGAAGAAAGTTCAGTAATATTACATCAATAAATGAAAAATCCCAATCTAGTTGTACACTTAACAGAACTAGAAAAGGAAGAACAAAGACAAACAATAAAAATCAGAGAAGAAACGAATGAAATAAAGACTAAAATGCAACAGAAAGTATCAATGAAAGAGCTGGTTAAAAGGTAAGCAAAGCTGATAAACCTTTCACTAGACTCATCAAGGGGAAAAAGAGAGAGAGAGAGGACCCAAATAAATAAATTAGAAATGAAAGAACACAAATTACAACTGGTACTAGAGAAATATAAAGGATCAAAAGAAATGGGTATGAACAATTATACACCACCAAACTGGACAACCTGAAAAGATGGATAAATTCCTGAAACATACAACCTTCCTGAATCATGAAGAAAGAGAAAATCTGAATGGACCAATTACTAGTAAGGAGATTGAATTAATAATCAAAAACTTCCCAACAAACAAAAGTCCAGGACCAGATGGCTTCACTGGTAAATTCTACCAAAACTTCAAAAATTTATACACATCCTTCTCAAACTCTTCCAAAAAAAATCAAAGAGGAATGAATACTTACAAATTCATTTTACAAAGTTGGCATTACCATAATACCAAAGCCAGACAAGACCACAAAAAAGAGAATTATAGGCCAACACCCTTGATGTGCATAAATGCAAAATCTAATCTTCAACAGGTATTTGCAAACCCAATTCAATATTAAAAGGACCTTGCATAATGATTAACTGGGATTTATTTCTGGGATGAAAGGATGATTCAACATCTGCAAATCAATCAATGTGATACTCCACATTAATAAAATAAGGGATAAAAATCACATCATCATCTCAATAGATGCAGAAAAAGCACCTGACAAAGTTCAACATCCATTTAAAATAAAAATGCTCAACAAAATGGGTATAGAGGAAATATACTTCAACATACTAAAGCTCATATATGGCAAGCCCACAGCTAACATCATACTCATTGGTGAAAAGCTGTTACCCCATTATCAGGAAAATGCCAAGGATTCCCACTCTTACCACTTTTATTCAACATAGCACTGGATGTACTTACCAGAGCAATTTGGAAAGAAGCAGAAGGAGGAGGAGGATGGCAGGGAGAGAAGGAGGAAGAGGAAGAAGAGGAGGAGGAAAAAGAGGAAGAGGAGAAAGAAATGAAAGGCATTCAAATTGGACAGAAAGAAGTAAAACTGTCACTATTTGTAAATGATAAATTTTTATACACAAAAACCCCCAAGACTCTATTAAAAAGAGTCTGTTAAAACTAATAAAAAAACTGCTAGAACTAATAAGCTAGCTAATTCATTAGCTAATTCAGTAAAGTTGAATGATACAGAATCAATACACAAATATCTGCTGTGTTTTTATACACTAAAAACAAATTATCAGGAAGAAGAATTAAGAATAACAATCCCATTTACAACTATATCAAAAAGAATAAAATACTTAGGAATAAATTTAATAAATTTAATTTAAGGAGATCAAAGACCTATATACTGAAAAATTTGATAATGATACAAAAATTGAAGACACAAATAAATAGAAAGATATTGAATGCTCATGGATAAGAAGAATAAGTATTGTTAAAATGCCCATATTACTCAAAGTAATCCACAGATTTAATGCAATCTCTATTCAAAATTGCAAAGGCTTTTTTCACAGAAATAGAACAAACAATCCCAAAATTTGTATGGAACCACAAAAGATCACAAATAGATAAAGCAATACCTGGAAAGAAGAAATAAGCTGGAGGCATCATGTTCCCTGATTTCAAAGTATATGACAAAGTTTCAGTAACCAAACAGTATGGTATTGGCATAAAAACAGACCCATCTATGGATCAATGGGACAGAATAGAGAGCCCCCAAATAAACCCATGCAATTAATTTATGAAAAAGAAGGCAAGAACGTACAGTGGGGAAAAGACAGTCTCTTAATATATGGTATTAGAAAAACTGGACAGACACAAGCAACAGAATAAAATTAGACCACTATCTTACACCATACACAAAAATTAACTCAAAATGGGTTAAAGACTTGAATGTTAAGACTTGAAACCATAAAAGTCCCAGAAGAAAACAGACACAGTCCTCTCTTGACATCTATCGTGGTGATGACTTTTGGACCTGATTCCAAAGTCAAAAACAAGAAAAGAAAACAAGTGGGACTGCATCAAACTAAAAACTCCCTGCACTGCAAAGAAAACTGGAAACAAAATGAAAGGGCCACTTACCAAAAGGAAGAAGGTACTTGAAAATCACATATAAGATAGGGGTTAATATTCAAAATATGTAAAAAATTCATACAACTCAACAATAATAACAATCCAATTAAAAAATAGGCAGAAGATCTGTACATTTTTACAAAGATGATACACAGATGGGCAAAAGGCACATGAAAATACGCTCATTATCACTAACTGTCAAGCAATGGAAATCAAAATCTCAATGACGTATCACCTCACAACTGTTAAAATGGCTAATATCAAAAAGACAAGAAATTAGTGTTGGTAAAAATGTAGAGAAAAGACTTTCATGTACTGCTGGTGGGAATGTAAACTGGTGCAGCCATTATGGAAAACAGTATGTAGATCCCTCAAAATATTAAGGATAGGACTACCATATGATACTAAAATTCCCCTGCTGGGTATTTATCCAAAGAAGACAGAGACACACATTTGAAGTCACATATGCACCTTTATGTTCACTGCAACATTATTTACAATAGTCAAGATATGAAAATATCCTAAGTTTCCATAGAAGGATAAATGAATATAGTAGTATATATATATACAGTGGAATACTCAGCCATAACTATGAATGAAATTTTGCCATTTGCAACAATATGGATGGACCTTGATGATATTACACCAAGTAAAATAAGTCAGACAGAAAAAGACAAACACTGTATGATTTCACCTACAGATGGAATCTAAAAAACAATAAAATGAATAAACAAAATGGATACAGAGAACAGACTGGTGGTTGCAAGAGAGGAAGAAGTTTGGGGGTTGGGAGAATTAGGTTAATGAGGTCAAGAGGTAAAAATTTCCAGTTATAAAATAAATGAGTCATGGGGATATAATGTACAGTATGACTACTACAGTCAAAAATACTGTGTTGCATTTTGATAGGTACTGAAAGAGTAAATCTTAAAAGTTCTCACCACGAGAAAAGAAAAATTTTGTAATTCTGTATCCTGATAGATGTTAACTAGACTTTATTGGGGGGATCATTTCACAGTGTATGCAAATATCAAATCACTACGTTGTACCCTGAAATGAGTGTTATCTTATACATCAATTATACCTCAACTTAAAAGAAAGGGATGTGGTGTTTAGAAATTCTTGTAATAAAGATGTGCCAACCTCATACACAAAAAAAATAGATAAAAACACAGTAAGTATTGCATTCTGTGTAATTTTTATAGTAACCCATTTGAATTCTCCGCTTTAAAATGCTGAATTGTTCTATATTTTAAGACTTAATTACTCAAGTACTTAATTTACTAAGTGATTCTTAAAAGAAGAAATACATTGGCCACAAATATTTTAAACAATGCTCGGTGAAGATTTTCTTTCTTTTAAAGTGATGGTTCTGTACTAAAACAGCCGTCACCTTAATTATCCCAGATCTCATATAAAATTTATGTTCTTATAGTTGAAAGTGAAGAATTCTTAAAAATTTAAAATAGTGTTTATGTTTTTCCTGAAAGGCATTTGTCCATTTTATCACAACATGATATTTAAAACAAAGTAAGAAATACATTATTATAATGGTATAAACAGCATCTAAAGTATTCAAAATTCTTTCAAAGAATATGCTTATTGTATATCTTAAATGTGTCTACGTAAAAACATACAAATATGGATAAAACTACCTATAAAATGATATAGGTCTTTGGAATGCACAAATGTAATACTGAATGTTTTAGTCATTTGCTAGAGGCCAGACATGTCCATAATATGTAGTTATTTGTGGTTGGTTTTGGGGTTTTTTGAGAGAGACATTTCAAAAGCATATGAAGGTATACAAACCCAGTTACTTAGCTATCAAATAAACCTGACAATCCAGTCCCAACAATTCAACAAGATTTGGTTACTCTTGTTTTGGTCTTATTTATAGTAATTTAGAAAGGGAAAAAATCAGATTTATTTAATATGATGTTAACATCACTTTGCTAATAATGTAATATAACCATTATACGTGGCAGCCATTATTTGCATTAACTGTGATTTTATTCTATATGGAGAAAGCCATTACATGTCTAAAAGAACAACTTCTATTTCCATGGAAGTGGGGTCTGCAGCATATCTATAAACTTGGAAATTTTCTGAAGTCTCAGGATGTATCTTTTCCAAGTGCCAAGAGTTTGCTTTGTAAGAACTATATTACTAGGATGACAATACTGCCACTAAACATTCTGATTTTTATTATACCCACTTAAAATATGTTCAACTATTTAAAGCATAGCTTACAGTTAATAACAAACAAGCTGAATTTTTCGACATCATCTTGCATGCAGTATTACTATTTCCCAGTGAATATTTCTTCCATGGCTGATAGCTGAGCATTCTAATTATAAATAGTACCATAAATTGCTGGAATCCATAATAAATAATGTTTAAAGGGTCAAAGAATCATACAGGCAATTGGCCATTTTTACACTGGAATCAAAGCATATAGTTTTTCAATACAAAGTGTAAGAGCTTTCTAGGCAGGCAAGCATATAACCTATCAAATAGCATGTTTATTCTGTATTTGGGAAGATAAAGCAAAGCAAAACAAAAAACATCTCATGAAGAGAAACCTGTTAGGCTTGCGTATTCTGTGGTGTCTTTGCAAGCATACTATTTTGCTCTGCCAGGGAAGAAAATAGTTTGTATTTCTTATCATATGATGTACAGTACATCCCCACTATGGCATAGGTATTCAGAAGCACAGAGATCCAGAAGTTCTGAGATATAGAGATTAGTGAGATAGAGAGATTAGTAATATATAAGATTATAGAACACATGTAAACTCACCCTTCTAATCTCACATCCGGTAGACTTCTGTTAAGGGCGATCAAATCACTGGCCATAAGGTTAAACTGATTGATTTTAAACAGTTCTTTCATTTTCTCCTGGTCATCTTTAGGAATCAGCACAGCCTTTCCCATTTCTCCTGGCCCTTCTTGGTTTCTTGAAATAACAGCTGTAAGACGTACACACACACATACAAACATACAGATAATGAACTGAATAAATAAACTCATATGCTAGATTAGATTTTGAGGTCTATTATCTAGAGACTGGCTTAATAATATAATCATCAAGTCTTTATTGCTTACTTACAAACCATACACCGTGTTAATGAAACAACCTATTTTAATTCATTATCTCAATGCTGCATGTTGCCTTTTAAGTCTAAACATATTATATGATTTGACTAATCATCTCGACTTGATAATTAAGCAATACCAAGCACCAAAACTTAAAACCTCTCTGTCATATTTTTTTAAAGATTTTTTATTTATTTGACAGACAGAGATCACAAGTAGGCAGAGAAGCAGGAAGAGAGAGAGAGAGAGGAGAAAGCAGACTCTCTGCTCTGCAGAGAGCCCAATGCAGGGTCGATCCCACCACCCTGGGATCATGACCTGAGCCAAAGGCAGAGGCTTTAAAACCACTAAGCCACCCAGGTGCCCCTGTCATATTTTTTTAATATAAATTAGAGAAGGGATGAACTTGAGCACTTAGGCAGACAAAAGTGTGCAAAATCGAAGAGAACTTTTGAGAATATACCCAGATAAATTTATTTTCATTCAATTAAATGTTCTGATATTTCACATATCTACTCCCAGTGCACCTTTATAAAAGCAAGCAAGGTTGATAACCCATCTCAACTGCAATTTGATTCCTCTGTCAAAGCATTTTCAAAAAACAGAAGAACTTTCACAGTGGTGAAATAGAATTTCAAATGTCAAGTTGGATTTGGACATTATATGCTCCATTACTGGAAGCTCACAACAATATTCCGGACTTGACTATTTATTAAGAGAACTTGGGATTCCATATACAGGCAAATGTTCTGGTCATTTCCCTGCAAGTTATCACTACACTAATATCCCTCTTGCTCCAAAATATAAGTTTGAGTGTTTGTGTGTGTGAGAGTGTGTGTGTGTGCGTGTGTGTGTGCATGCACATATGTGGATGTGAATGTTAATATATAATTTTTTTTAAAATTCCAGTCAATCCTAATGGATCCTTAATTTACTCTTCATAATGATGCTAAATTAAGTTAAAATGAAAGGAATGTGGTCTGGTCTTGACTCTTTCAATGTGTTGCTATTTTATTTCCTAACACATTAATCTTACTGAAATTAGTTTCCCACATAAGGGCAAATATTTGGAGCCAGATTACCTTAAAAATTGTAAAATTTATAAAGGATATAAGACTGTGAAAATAATTTGTAAATTATTTCATAAAAATATAAATTCCAAAATTATAGTATAGGCTTGAAACTAGAACATAGTAAGAAAACTTTTGTCTGCCTTGATATTTATAGTTAGAGAACATATAACCTGATATTACTAGTACTAATAAACAACTGGATCATTCAGTTGATTATTCTTTTTGGAATGGCATGAGTCAAACTATAAAAGAGAGTAAGCATCTCTAAGGACCTTCAGATAGGAGTATGAGATATGAGAAGAAGATAACAAGCCCAGAAATCCTCTGATATACAGAAAAATACTAAGAATTGGGAAAATTTTAAATGAAAAAATTATATGTATCCAACCCCAAATTATTTAAAAAGCAGTCATCTAAAGAGTTTATAAAGAGCCTCATTCACTTTATGAAGCAAAAATAGAAATGATGGCAGAAATTTTATGAAAAAGCACACTTTAGTCAAATTAAGAAATAAAATTCTAACAGCAATATTTTACTTTAGGAGTTAATATGTTTATTATCCCTAAAATCAGATGAAGTTGCTGGAGTTGCCTTTCACTGACTTTGTGCTCCTGGTGAGATGCTGGACTTGGATTAAGTTTCCTTCCATTTCTAGGGTTTCTTTTTTAAGTATTGATTCATTAAAAGGGTTAAATATGAATTTCTGTAGTTTCTTCTAATTTTCAAGTAAAATATGTATCAGGCTACATGACACTTAGTTACCACTGATACTTTATGTGTGTGTACATATATCCTACTTCTGTGGCATTAAGGTTATAGACCAGAATGTGTAATCTATGTTTATGGATATAGATATGGCTAGATTATATATTCTGGTCTGGAACCAGCATATGTATGTATAGATAGATAATTTCAGAAAAATAGGATTAATTTTTTGTGATAAAAATTTTTTGACTTCTGGATACAATAAGGAATGATTTTAAAAAACATAAAATATTTCAAAAAATGTAACAAAGAAAAAATAAAAGTGACTCATTATTCTACTTCCCAGACATAACTACTATTAATATGTTGGTTAATATTCTTTTCCTCCCTCTCTCTGTTTATATATACTAGTAAAAATATATTATTCTGTCTTTTCACACACATGGAGTAATACCATTAATACTAAAACTGATTTTTGGGGCGCCTGGGTGGCTCAGTGGGTTAAAGCCTCTGCCTTCGGCTCAGGTCATGATCCCAGGGTCCTGGGATCGAGCCCCACATCGGGCTCTCTGCATGGCAGGGAGCCTGCTTCCCTTCCTCTCTCTCTGCCTGCCTCTCTGCCTACTTGTGATCTCTGTCAAATAAATAATAAATAAATAATCTTTAAAAAAAAATACTAAAACTGATTTTTTTCTAAGTATTTCTTGTCTCTACTTCTATGTAGATTGACCTTACTCTTTTTAGTGATTCTGTTGTTTTCTAGTCAATGAACCTAAGTTTATTTAACTGATATCCTAGTTGATGAATAATGGGGTTGTTTTCAGATCTTTGCTATACTAAACCACGCTACATAATATTTATAACAATATTATCTTCAATACAAAGAGTAATAAAGTATTTACAAGGTACAAAATACTTTGTTACACACTTTATAGACACAATTTCATTTAATTATCAAAGTATAGTGATATCTAAACATCTAAACATGGTATATAACTTGCCCAAGCTCATATACTTCGAAAGTGATGAAGAAGTGATTACAACTCAAGTCTGTCTGATTCTAGAACTAAAGCTCAACATTACCTCAGAAAATACTTTTGTACATAAATTTTTATAAACTTGTGTTAGTGCATGCATGGTACATTTATCAACACAAAATTGCTGAGCCAAAGGTTATGCAAATTTGAACTTAAACATGGATTTTCAAATTGGCCACCAAAAAGCTGAACCAATTAGCACTCCCTATTGCAGAAAATCAACACTAACTTTCTCCATAGTCTTGCCAGTATTGTGTAGTATCATCTTTTTCCCCCAATACGATAGGCAAAATAATCACATCTTAGTGCTGTTTCAATTTTCATTTTTTTCAACAACTCAATGTTTTGGTAATAAAAATACATATATTTAAATATCATTGTTGTCATCAGCTATTGCATTATAGTTATATGCCTATCCTCTCTGGTTTGGAGAAATTGGAGAAATAGCATTTAACATTCTGAAGAAAGTGTTTTTTTTTTTTCCTTTTTTCAGTTAGTACTTGTTCGTTTTCTCTATTGTCATATATATCTAAACTCCTTGTTTTGTTTCTATCCTTAATGCCTTTGGAATTCCTTTCTGTGTTGAACACAACCAGGTGCCATGCTACCAGCACATTCCCATCGTTCAATTCAACAATCAGCCAA
Organism: Taxidea taxus jeffersonii; assembly: GCA_003697995.1. Classification (NCBI taxonomy): domain Eukaryota; kingdom Metazoa; phylum Chordata; class Mammalia; order Carnivora; family Mustelidae; genus Taxidea; species Taxidea taxus. The sequence goes on along the minus strand of RCUC01128639.1, from coordinate 7,789 downwards.
GGTCACAGGACTTGGCAGGATAAATGACAAGAGAAAAATGGGAATATACCATTTAAAGTTGACTTTTTCTTGTAAAAATGATGGCAGTTATGGGAAGAGAGAAGAAAGGTTTTTTTTAAGTAACATGATAAAAATAAATACATATACACATACATACATACGTAAATACATACATGCTATTTTTAAAAGAGAACAGAGAGCTCAAGGGAAAAACTAAGAAAACAGCATTAAAAGAGCAGCTGTTCCAAATGATTTACTTCAATAAAACTTTTAAACATTCTTCAGAAAATAAAGTGATTGAAGAATTGGAGGTTAAGAATTTTTAGAAATTAAGAAAGCAATTTACCATTTAGTTTTCTCAAAAGTCCCTCTGTATACTCCAAGAAAAGTATATCACATTGCAGAAACATGCACCAGAGTCAACATCTAGGAACCAGACAGAGTTAACACTTTATTCTATGTGGAAAAGACAGGTACTCAGCTACATCTTAGGGCATGAAGATCAAGTTCCACACAAAAGTACTTGGTTTTTGCAATATGTTCAAAGATGCAGCCATGTGCTTTGCTTAGCATTCTAAGGATGACATGTCAGTGTTAGTAACAATAAATGTGATCATGTTATAGAATTATCATCAATAAAAAGAAAATTGTCGTAAACAGTATCCTTACACTTAGAACCAGTTAGCAGACACTTATCATTCTTAATTATTCTCATTTTCTTAGTGGAGAATAGATAAAAACTTAATGTCTGTCAGGTTAAGTTCTCGTTCCTAAAGTTAAATATTTTTTTCTATAATAGCTGTTACTGAATGCATATTTGACATTTTATAATTTTTTTTTCTTTTGCATGAGCAGACCTATTGGTGTTTTTCACCTTGTTCAAGCAAAAAAGAAAAAGAATGCTAGGTAATTACACCATGGAACTAGCCTTTTTATTTTTCTGGGTCTTTTCTGGAAGAATTCATCTTGCTAGAAAATATGCACTACAAAATAACATATATCTTAATATATATTAAACAATCAAAATGACTCTATTTAATGTATTTTTTTCTTCAGTTATATAAATAGGAAATAGGAAAGATTAAATGATTGGATATGTGGCTTGTCTCTGATTTGCATTTTGATTAAAAGCAACTCCTATTTTTTTTCTAACCTATTGATTTCTCCCCTCTATATAGCTAAAAAAAAAAAAAAAAAAAAGAAGAAAAGGAAAAAAAAAAGAAAAGAAAAAGACCTCCTACATCCAAACAATATCATGTTCCCCCACAGCCAAACTTTAAAGAAAAAAAATCATTGACATATTGATTCAACTTTTCTCCTCTAATACAAATGTAAATACAAAAGGCAAGTATAATACAAAAGGCAACAAAATCTATATTATGATTCTATTATTATTAATTTGAACAGGAATGGAAATGTCCCAATTTAAAAGCTAGTTTGAACTGTAAAAATAATATGCTGTGCTCTGTTATTTTCTTCCTAATTACATGATGAAATCATTAAAAAATAGTAACTGCATTCAAAATGACATTGTAAAGCTTGTAGATATATGAAAGCAAAATCATTACATATATGTGTGTATGTATATATATATATATTTCATTTTTTAACATAGTACATACTGCAAAGATTTTAAGGAGATTTCACTTTAATCTTAGAATTCCTATTGATAAAAAGGATAACTACCAAAATATAAAAATATAACTACAAACCAACCAACTGATTAATCTACCAAAGGAACACTATGTATTAATTTCATTACTGGTTATGTAGATTGCATTATGATCATTTTTTTTTCAATTGCAGAAATGTCCCAAGAACAATGAGCATTATTTATTTGAAAAAAGACAGGTAAGACAATCTATATGTAGAAAAAAAAAACCTGAGTAAGAAATTTTCAAGTTTATTTTCTTTTATTTCATATATATACATATACTTTTTAAAGAATTTATTTATTTCAGAGAGAGACAGAGAAAGAGCATGAGCGGGGGGAAGAGCAGAGAGAGAGGGAAATTGAGAATCCCAAGCAGACTCCATGCTAAGCGCTGAGCCCATCGCTGGGTTCAATCCCAAGAGCCCGTGATCATGACCTGAGACAAAATCAAGAGCTGGACACTTAACTGAATAAGCCACCCAGGTGCCCATTAAGTTATTTTAAAGCAATAACTTTATTTGGTTAAAGAGCACAGTAATATATAATGTATGTTGGTAAAAGCATAATTTTGAAACAAAACCTAATGTTAATCCAGGTGCCATGCCCTCCAGGAAATTACTTCAAATTGTATTTCCATTCTCAAATTTACTCAATTGCTAATTTCTGTATATTTGCCTTTAAAAGCGCTCTTTTGGTAACACTACAGCTTTTCTCTCACTTGTATCACTTCTAATTTGTCAACTGTAATAAATTTAAAACCCTGACTTTCAACCTCTCTCATCTTTGAATATTCATACTCCATTGTTAATAAATCAATTTCTCTAAGACAATGCTTTTTATCTTGCCAATCATAAATGTGTTTGTGGTGGACTCAGAGATAAGGAAATCAAGCCATCACTGGGATACACTTTCACCATCCAGACTATTTTGTCTCCCTTCAGGATTTTTTGGGCCATGCTCTTTTGCCAATCTAAAGACCCTAAATTTGTCAAAGGTAATACTTATTTAGGAAAAAGGAAATTTATATTCACTTATTTAGGCCCATTTCTGTTAGAAACAGTAACAGATTTCAAATATAAATATTACAGTACTGATATTACAACATATATCTTAATATATATTAAACAATCAAAATGACTCTATTTAATGCATAAACATGAATTCACTTACTATCTCTTTGAAAAATATATACAACTTTTATAAATCTAACACAACTGGCAATAACATTTTTTTTTCATTTTTTATTCTAGCCATATGTGGTGTTCTGATTTTTGTCTATTACCTTTCAGTAACTAGATTTTTATGTGGCAAAAATGTAAAGAGCATCAGCTACTGTTTCCCAGGAGGGCCTCCCGGTAGGTATTAATAAGGTGGTATTTTTACCAGCTAGCTAAATGAGAGTTCATATGCAAAACCAAGGAGACACTGATTGCCAAACTTTCATTTCTTTTTAAATAAAAAGTATACTATTTTTACGCCAAGTAAAAATAATACATGCTCATTTAAAAGAAAAGAAGAAAGATGGTAGAGATAGACAAAAAGGAGAGACAGGGGTAGGCAGGTACTATGAAAAAGAAAGTGAATAATCATGAAATGACTGCGTGGATGATTAACTTTGATCTCTGCAGAAACATACTTATGTATTTAAAATAGGATCATTCACACAATGAATTTTATCATTTCATTTAGCATGATCATTATGATTAATGCTTAATCATTTAAAAAGCAATTGTGGGAATCCTCTCTCTATATAGGTATATATATATATATGTGAATCCATACCTACTTTCTATTGGCTGCAAAGTATGCCATAGCTTGGCTATACTATGATTTATTTAATCAATCTGTTTTCACTAAACATTTATATTGTTTCAAAAATTCCTATTATAAATCATGATTCAATTAATATACTTCATTGTAAATCAATTCTTTCAAATTTGTCTGAAAATTTGTTTTGAAAAAGTGGCAGAAATGTAATGAAGAAATTATATATTTATCATGCTATATAGGAATTATTCTTTTTATTATCTCTGACCTTCCATATATTCCTTTGGCTAGGAAGTATCTTCTGATGACCAAAACAGTCCCTGTTTACCAATTTCAACTTTAAGGAAAGGTAATTGTTCTCTCCTTCATGCTCTTTAACTTTACTCCATTATCCTTTTATAATACTAAATTATCACTACCTGTTTACATGTTATGGCAGAGAGTCTAACTATTGAGCCCATTTTCTCTCCTATCTAAACACACAGCCATACAACATTCCCCAGCCTCTCCTGTAGTTAAATGTGTTTTGTAACTGAGGATAGAAATGATATGAGCCAAACCCAGGCCTAGTGATTCTTCAAGCTCTTTCCCTCAATACAGCAATTCTGGAAGCCATGTTGAAAGCAGCAGTGGTGGGGCGGAGGGGCACCTGGGTGTTCTCAGCTGGTTAAGTGCCCAACTCTGAATTTCAGCTAAGGTCATGAACTCGGTTGTGAGATCAAGCCCTGCCTCAGACTCCAGGTTCGGTGTGGAGCTTCCTTAAGATTCTCTCTCTCCCTATGCCCCTCCCCACCTAAAAAAAAGAGAGAGAGAAAGAGAGAGAGAGAAAAAGAAAACAGTGCCAAAACAAAAAGATAGTAACATGGGTGTATGAATCACTACTTGGAGGAGAGCCACTAACTAATAAGATATATGTGTATGTGTGTGTGTGTGTGTGTGTGTGTGTGTGTATTTATAATTTACATAAAAGAAAAACAACTCTATTTTGCTAAACTGCTGGGATTTTGGACCTATTCTACCCGATACTGTTATTTTTACTAATGCACTTCGTACTTTCACACCTTTAGTCTATGAAGACTCACCAACGCATTCTGCCTCAACCCAGTGCCTGATACTATTCATTCAATCAGTGAAAAAGTTGAAAAAGATAAAAGAAAAATTTCAGACAATGTAGTTGGGTGGAAAAACTGAGGAACAGAGGAGTTAAAATAGAAGTTTTCTGCATCTCAGAGATACATAAAATTATCCATTGTGGTATTTAAAAAAATGAAAAATCTCTAGTTTATTAACTAGAATTTAAATAAAGACTTTAAAAAAAACTATTTTGTATACTAGAAATTTGCTGAGAGAGCAGGTCACCAATGTTCTTACCATAAGAAAGAAAAAAAAATTATGTGAGGTGACAGGTATGCTAATTAGTTTCAAAAACATACAAAATGTTTTTGTAATCATTACAAAAGATACACATATATCAAAACCACACTGTACACCATAAATCTATAAAAAAATTTTTGTCAATTATACCTCAATAAAGCTGGAAACAAAATGAATGGATGAATAAATGAATGAATGAATGGATGGATGAATATTATATGCCAATGCACATAAGTACTACAGTGATGCCCATAACACACTTTCGATATGTTCCACACAAGAAAATGAAACACAGCTTATAAACTATGACTCAAGAATCCTTTTTAAAAAATATATTCTAGGGAAGGAGAGATAAGATATGTCCAAAGCTGGGATGCCTGGGTGGCTCAGTGGGTTAAGCCGCTGCCTTAGGCTCAGGTCATGATCCCAGGGTCCTGGGATCGAGTCCCTTATGGGGCTCTCTGCTCAGCAGGGAGGCTGCTTCTCCTTTCCCCTCTCTGCCTGCCTCTCTGCCTACTTGTGTGATCTCTGTCAAATAAATAAATAAAATCTTAAAAAAAAAAAGATATATCCAAAGTTACACCTACATTGATGATTAAAGTAGTATTTGCAGGTAAAAATAAAGGTATATTCTCTCTTTGTAATATGCATATGTATACATAGTACATACTATAAACCGTGTTAGATACAATGAAAACTCTGCAGTAATTATAAATTTCCTGCACAAAAGTATGTAATGATATGGAAGATGTTCATCTTATAATCAAATGAAAAAAAGGATCATGAATAATGCTACCAAAATAAGCTCATTTCTATAAAAAAATAAGTTCCATGATGTATATGTCCATGTCTCCATTGAAGGTTAGCAGTGGTTCCTTTCATTAGAGGAGACTTTACATGCTTCCCTTAGCATTATCTGTATTTTCTAAATCAGTTCATCACCTCATAAGGTGATTTCAGCCACATATTAACCAGAAGCCTGGCTTTAGTCAAGACAGACACGTGTGACAGTGACAGGTACAAAGTAAAGGCAGTAGATACTGGGAGCATGAAAACAGAAGGATGGGTGTTGGGTGGAGTTCCTGAAGGAAGGAAAGCCTCTCAATGCATGTAAGATGAAAAGCAGGTAGATCACCCCCACAGGAATTATGTTTTTTCCAGCAGGAAAGTTCTTCCCAGGAGCTTCACTACAATTTACAGCTAAGGAAGAAAACACTTAGCACCTGAGCAAGGACAAGTAGCAAAATTCCTCTTTTCTTTATAGGACAAAGCAAATTCTTGCATTAGTATAAAATGTTTTACTTTTTTCTCCCCACAATCATCCTTACAAAAGATTCTATGCATTTATTAAGCCAGTGCTATTCTTACATACTGTAAGAGGTTGTTTGGCACATGTTACAGTCATAAATGTTTCCTGGAAACAACTGGCCCAGCATTCAAAGTGTTCACTGAGGTAATAAAATAATGCTGAAATATGAAATTATTTCCTTCTACATTAAGAATGAGCTTCCTCATTAAAAGTATTTAAAAGGCTCTCATCTTGCAACAGCTCTAGTAATAGCCTTAGTTTGAGTTTTAAGTAGGAAATCCCATCCCCCTACTCTGCCAAAAAGAAAAGAAAAGAAAAGAGGAAAGGCAAGGCAAAGGCAAGGCCAAGGCCAAGGCAAGGCAAGAAAAAGAATTCTTTGTTAACAAAAGCACCAATTTGGGCTATCAGCTGCTTTGGGAAGCCCTTTGTAAAGGCACATTTCAAATGGAACAATGGTCATTTTATTTATTTTATTTTAGGATTTTATTTATTTGAGAGACAGAGGTCACACGAGTTGGGGGGAAGGGCAGGGAAAGGGGGAGAGAGAGAAGAAATCTCCCCGTTTAGTATGGGTCCACAGAGGGCTCACTCCCGGGATCCTGAGATCATGACCTGAACCGAAGTCAGAAGCTTAACCAACTAAGCCACATGGGCACCCCAACAATTTTTAGAAGCCCCTTACACAGCCTAACATTCAGCGTACATTGTTCCTATGATACACAAAGACAAACTCTTGACATTTGATATATCACACATGATTCCTCAATTTTGCAAAAATATACCCACTTCACCCACCCCCTTATCCCACACCCAGGATAAAGGGAAAGATAGCGTTAGGTAAGGATCTACACTAATCTTTGAGCAGAAGCTGACAGGCTGGGCCACTGGTAAGGAGGAATTTAGAAGAACCCAATTAGAAAACTGACAAGAAGTTCTGATGAAGTATATGAGTGGTCCTCTTAAAAAGAGCATAAAATATGCATATTTGTGTTCCATTTAATCTTCCAAAGAAGGCTTCCACTGCAGAGGAACCTCTCAATAATAAGATGTACAACATTATCTGTCCAATAGCTGTTAGTCTCTCTTTTCAGTTAATTCAAGTGTTTGCTCAATGGTAAAGATACTAGTAGGCCAGGATAACACAAGGAAAGACTATGCCTAGGTTTGACAACATGAACTTCTCACCACAGCTGACATGGTTATGGCCAACCAGCTTGCCAATAGCAAGCTACATTCTCAAGTAACTGGTATGAGGTTGATTCTATTGGACGCCTTTTATCTCTATGGGGAAATGTTTTCTTGCAGGAAGAAACGTATCTGGAAGCTGTCTTCTCTGGTCACAATTCTGTCAGCACAGCAACTTGTAGGCTTGCAAAATCCTTATTTTCTTTGGATTCTGACATAATCTTACCTCAGACAAGGGAAAGTAAGAAAAGAAATTTGTAACAAAAGAAATGTGTCCAACTTTTGTATCAACATGGATGGGACTGGAAGAGATTATGCTGAGTGAAGTAAGTCAAGCAGAGAGTCAATTATCATATGGTTTTGCTTATTTGTGGAGCATAAGGAATAACACAGAGGACATGAAAAAATGGAGAGGAGAAGGGAGTTGGGGGAAATTGGAGGGGGAGACAAACCTTAAGAGACTGTGGACTCTGAGGAACTACCTGAGGGTTTTGGAGGGG
>RCUC01128638.1:0-44735 GCA_003697995.1 Taxidea taxus jeffersonii | reverse complement strand
GTGATCCCAGCGTCCTGGGATCAAGCCCCGCATCGGGCTCTCTGCTCTGCGGACAGCCTGCTTCCTCCTCTCTCTCTCTGCCTCTCTGCCTACTTGTGATCTCTATCTGTCGGATAAATAAATAAAATCTTTAAAAAAAAAAAAAGTTTTAAGTTGCAAGTAAAAGACAATGGTGATAGGTTCAGGAAGGTACAAGATGACAGGAGTTGCTGTTATTATTCTGTCCTCTTCCTTCTCTTCCCTTTTACTGAACTTTTCTATCCTTTCATCTCTAATATTTAGTTTTACATTTTTTACCCGCTCTTCTAATTCTCACTTACAACTGGACATAACCCTAGCCAAATAATATTGGGGAAGTATAAATGTGTGTGTGTATTTGCATATACACAAACATACACACATATGTGCACATGCGCATGCACACACATACGACCAGGTCCCATGCCTCCAAACTATTGGGGTTTTACAACTGGTTTTCTTATCCAGTTCTATAAAACCTGTGTCTATACCAGGAATTCTTCATCTTCTCACTCCTTTACCTTTGTGATCTGCCCACTTGCACTGAGACCACGGACTCTATCAATTCTATTCCTATTCTATTCCTATTGAGAATAGGGGTCTATTCCTACTGAGAATTTATAGATTCTATATTCAACCAAAACACATTCTGTACCCAGCTGTGCCATTTACCATCTGGGAAAGTAGCTAAAGCTCTAAACTCCACTTCCCATACCTAAAAGCTAACAATAGTAGTACTTACCTCTTAGGTTTGTTATAAAAATTAATTTGGGGGGCGCCTGGGTGGCTCAGTGGATTAAGCCTCTGCCTTCGGCTCAGGTCATGATCTCAGGTCCTGGGATCAAGCCCCGCATCAGGCTCTCTGCTCAGCGGGGAGCCTGCTTCCTCCTGCCTCTCTGCCTGCTTATGATCTCTCTCTCTCTCTCTCTCTCTCTGTCAAATAAATAAATAAAATCTTTAAAAAAATTAATTGGGATAATGTGTAAAATGTAGTGATAAGTACATAGTTTCCATCAACTGTCAGTTATTTTTATCATCATCACTTAAATCATTAACAGTGAAAAATTGAGAAAATCCAAATTTAACGAGCAAAGCTAGCTTCCATCAAATTCTTCTTACTCTTTATTCCTCCACTTTGAGATTCTTTTTTTTTTTTCCATTCTTTTTCCCATTCACATAAAATTTGTTCTGAGTCTGTGGTTCCCAAACTGCGTGCCAACGTGTCACAGGGGCTCTATGAGATACCTAAAATTTTCAAGAGAAATAGAAACTACCAGCTCATGATCATACGATAACCTTTTAAGGGCACCATCTCTTTTTCAAAGCTCATTTTACCAGTCACTCTCTTAAAAGGCAAGTATAGTGAGAAAATTCATGTGGATGAAGTCTTCAGCCTAAATCCAAGTTCTGAGAATTGTGCATTGCCCACAGATGCACACAGTCCATCAGTAAATAATTTTGGTTATTTAAGAAAGTAATAGCAATATTTTCTTCTTTTAATTTATGTATATTAATTTTTCAAGCCACTGCCTAAGTTGTTAAGACATATAAATGTATTAAGATGCTCAGAACTAATAGATAGAACTCAGGTGTTTGTTTCGTTTTGTTTATTGACCTAGGGGTTCCAGGAAAAAGTTACTGCAGGTGCCATGAACCAAGAAAACTTGGGATCCTCTCTGGAACTGATTCTCAATCCTGGTTGCTTATTGATATCACATGGAATGATTACATACAGATTTAACCTCACCAGGGGATCCTGCTATACCTGGTGACTGAGAACTACCACCATAAACAGTATACTTACTAGATGACAAAACCAGAGAAAAGAAAAACTTCCAGAAATGAGTCCTAATTTCAAGTCAAGCCTATCAAGATTATATTTTCATATGCTCTTAAAATGAACTTCTCATCATTGCAGTATTATGTTAAAACAGACTTGAAGAAAAGGCATGTCCTTTAAAACAGAAATTCTTAAAGTTTGACAATCTTTCTCCAGAGGAATATATTAATATGCTAATGTCAAAGGTCCTTTCTCAGAGATTCCAAGCCAGCTGGTATTAGGAAAACACACCAGAAAATCTGGACTAGAAAAACACAGGGAAACAATGAACAAGAATCTCACCCGCCCCCGCCAAGAACTCGAAAAAAATACTTCTGGAAAATAAAACATAAAATCAGAATATAATAGAAAGGAATGAAAATATATAAAAATTCATTTCAATTTTCAAAAGATTAAGATATGATTATAATCTGATGTATTTAAAGAAAATATCCCCCAGAAGAATAATTTTTCAAGAGTGAATGCTTATAAAGTACTATCTGGAAGGTCTGCAGAGCATTAGCGTGATAGAGCCTGCTGGTATTGGCTTGTGAGAGCTTGGGTTGTGTACATCTCTTTCCATAGTGACACTGGTAGCTTGATGGCCATCGTGATAATATATGCACCACAGACATTAGCAAACACTCAAATTTAGATGGTTTTTCCTTTAGAGATGATTTGTTAAACATCTATGAGCTCACTAGATACTAAGAAAACCTACCAAATATGATGAAGGAAAGAAACATCCCCAACAGAAAGGATAGAAAAATTATATCTATCTAACACATCTATTCTTATTGTGGACACAGATAAAAATTTACATATAGAAGTGTGAAAATTTTCAATATTCATACCCTGAAAGAATTCTTCTTCCTCTGTTTTCAAACTCTGATAATTCAGCTTCACTAAAGGAGAGTTACATTGGGCCACCCGATATCTGTTCTATCTGATGGTAGTATTCCTCAGTGTAAATAAGTAAGCTTCTATTCTAATTTATGCTACAGTGATAATTTAATAATCATTATTATTAATTTTGTTTTTATAATTTTATTTTATTTTTTTCAATGTTCCAAGATTCACTGTTTATGTACCACACCCAGTGTTCCATGCAATATATGCTGTCCTTAATACCCATCACCAGGCTCACCCATTAATTTATTTTTTATTATTTTTTAAGATTTTATGTATTTATTTGTCAGAGAGATAGAGAGAGAGTGTGTGCACAAGTAGGGGGAGAGGCAGACAGAGGGAGAAGTGGGCTCCCCACTGAGCAAGGATCCTGTCCTGATGCAGGGCTCCATCCAAGGACCCTGGGATCATGACCTGAGCTGAAGGCAGACACTTAACTGAATAAGCCGCCCAGGTGTCCCTATTATTATTAATTTAAATCCAAGAAATCCTGGGTACTGACAATATTAAGTTTCTACAGAGAGACTCAGTGGTCAAGACTGTCATATAATGGTAGCTTATAACCTGTAGGCCTTTTCTGAAGACACACAGCCTCAGTGCAACTTCCTTCAGAAGCCATCCACCTAGGATGATTAGAGACAGCAGTATTTCCTCAAACTAGAAGAACTGTACCAGACCAACTTTATTTGCTAGAACTTCATAATGCCATAATTTTTTCTTTTACCATGTAACATTCACATCAGTTCACATTTAAAAGTCATCTCCTTTTTTTTTAAGATTTTTTTTTTATTTGAAAGAGAAAGCAAGAGAGAAAGCACACAAGAGGGAGGGAAGGGGCAGAGGAAGAGGGAAAAGCAGGACTCCCCGCTGAGCAGAGAGCCCAAAGCAGGGCTCAATGTGAGGTTCAATCCCAGGACCCCAAGATCATGACCTGAGCCAAAGGCAGATGTTTAATTTACTGAACCACCCAGGCACCCCAGTCATCTCCTCTCTTTATGGCTACTCTTGAGGTACTTGCAGGCAAAGGGACAAAGGTATAGGATTTCAACCACTCTACCCCCTGCCAGGAGAAACACAGCAGAAAGCCAAATCCATACAAACTCAAATCTTCAAAGTGCCAGAACCTTATTGATTGATTCCTTATGAATCTAGATATTTGAATTTACAAGATTAGCCCTAGAAATATCTTAGATACAAAATATTTACCCTAAGGGTGGAACAACATCATTTGTCTATTTATTATTTCATCCTAGGGGTTCTACTGATTTGTTTAAGAAATTTGAAGCTAAATTCCCTTGATGACTATCAGATTTATCATGTTCATTAGAAAAGATTACTAGTAAAGATTTCTTTTAGAAGAAAACTCATTATAAATTGGAGTCTCATAATAATGTATGATTATGTTTCCAAAGATGACCTCTGGCATGTATCTATAGATCCATATGAATGGTTTCTCAGGTCTAATGATCTACTGTCATTGAGACAAATGAAAAAATAATCTTATAAAATTATAATTACTTACGACTTCTTAATCTAGATAGCTTTTTAATGATAGTGCCTTATGAAGCTATATTCTTCTGATTCTAATACACTATTTTCAAGACAACCTACTTCAATAGCAAATGAACAAAATTGCTTAGTGAAAATAAGAAAGATACATACAGCATCTAAATAAATGGAGCATTTTCCTGAAAACTATTAAATTGATGAATTTGATTAAAATGTCACTACCATTAAACTCTGTTTAATAAATGTCAAATAAATACTTCAGCAGTGTTCTACAGTCTTCATGACTGTTACTGTATCTGTCAGGAGAGGCATTACCAATTTTTTTTTACATTTTGTGTGTTCTACCTAATACAAAGATTTACTTTCCCTGTGAGATTGTAATTTTCACCTCTGTTGATGAAACAAAATTTTGAATACTTGGGCTTGAGTGGAAAAACTCTGAAACCAGGTTAAAATTTTCCCTTATTTCATGCCAAAATCTGTAATATTAGGGCCTTTTATAGATCATTTCAAGGCATATGCACACACAAACACATTCTAGGGTATTTTTACAGTACTCTAAAAAAAGGATATATATGTTCAATATCTCAAGTCTCCACAATATTCAGTCCATGTAGCAGCATTTGATTCTCAGAGCATCAAGCAAATAGAGATGATTCTGCTCACTGGGCCAGAGCTAAAGCCTCAGAGAGGCTTTTCAGTAGTGAAAGAGTAGGTATAGGATGAGGGCCATCTGCGTTAAAGGCTAATGGAATGTCTGTTTCAGTAGAAATAGCTGACAGGTTGTTGTCTGAACTGCAGAATGTAAAGATGAGTAAATCTGTGTTATTTAGAGGATGGTCCACCAACTTGCACCCAGAGTTACATCTCAGAGATGGGTGTGAAAATCTTCCATTAAAATTATGTGTTTGTCTAATCTTCCCTTAGTTCTGCCAGTTTTTCCTTCATATTTTGTTCTGCTATGAGTTGGCTGCACATGTTTGATTTTTATTTCTTCCTCATAATTTGATTCTCGTCCTTATGAAATTTTCCACCTTTTCTCGTTAATATCTATTGTCCTGAGACCTACTATTTCTTACATTTCATATCTCTATTATATTTCTTATTTATGTATTTTTATCAGAATACCTTCTTCCAACCTTTACATTCAATCTGCTTCTGTATTTCTATCCAGAGTACATCTCTGATTGATAGCATACTTATGATCCTCCCTACCACTGTGATATTTCTCCCTCTTAACTGGAAATTTTTATTATTTTGCTGTTTGATTTCCATATCTATTTTTATTTATTTTTGTATCTTTCTTCTGTTTTCCATTTTTATTTCCCTTCAGGTTAATCAAATTTTTTTTCATATTCTACTTCATTCCTCTGTTGCCTTTTTAGGTACACTTTTTTACACTCTTTGAGTACTTGTTTTAGACATTATAATATACATTCTTATAATGTCACAGTCCATATACAATTTATATTCTAATATTTTAGGTAAATGGTAGTAAACAATTTATAAAAGTATAACTTCATTAAACCTCTCATTGTTTTTGTTGTCAATTATTTTATTTTTCTGTTATAAACCACAGAAGGTTTTTTTTTTTTTTCAGATTTTTTTTTAAAGATTTTATTTATTTATTTGACAGAGAGAAATCACAAGTAGGCAGAGAGGCAGGCAGAGAGAGGGGGAAGCAGGCTCCCCGCTGAGCAGAGAGCCCAATGCGGGGGGGATCTCAGGACCCTGAGATCATGACCCAAGCTGAAGGCAGAGGCTTAACCCACTGAGCCACCCAGGTGCCCCCATAGAAGGATTTTTTTGGCCAGTTCCTTATTAAAGAAATTAAGATAGTAAATACAATATAGCCTCTTATATTTATCTACCTACTTAACATTTCCAACACTCTTCATTCATTTATAAAAATTCAGTTTTCTTCTTGGTATTAATTTTCTTTATCCTAAAGAGCTTTAACATTTCTTTTACTGCTGGTCTGACAGAAATTCTCTCAGCTCTCATTTATCTCTGTCTTTTATTTTATTTTATTTTATTTAGTTCACTTTCATTACTGAAGAAACTAGATGACCAGGTTTTCTTTTTTGTTTTTTCATTTTATTCAGTCATTCCCCTGAATTCACTGTTTCTGATGAGATATTAGCTACTCTAAATATTGTTAGGTATTTCCCTGTAGATAATGAACCTTTTTTCTCTGGTGGCTTTTAAGATTTGCTTGGTTTTGCTTTGTTTTTGTTTGCTTTTGTTTGTTTTCAGCATCATGTGTGTCTGTATTTGTTTGTTTGTTTTTTCTTATCTCCCTGAGGCTTCAGGTTGTATTTTGTACATCTGAAGCTGCCTTGGCTCCTCTGGCCAACCTCCTAGTCTTAGGAGGGTTGAGCAAGAACCCTTAGCCCATGTGATTAATTTATTTTAGTTTATTTGTTTTGTATATCTATAGATCATGCATTCTTTCCTAGAAAGAACAGAGCACTTCTGCAGGTCATGTAACTGAAACCAGACCCTCTTATGCAACGCCCAGGGCCCTAAGTAACCAGACCCTCTTGTACTACTTCTGAGCACTGAGATAATGTCTGTGGTTGGCAACATCAACTCTGCACAAAATCAAGGAATGTTAGGACCATTGTATATCCTTTACTGAGTAACTGCCCTAAACTCTTTAAAAACCCCTGCTAGGCAGAAAGCCTGGAGTTGGCCTTTGAATAAGAGTTCATTCTCCCCAGGTGGCTGACTTCCTGAATAAAGTTCAGGTTCCTTTCCAATCAAAATTCATCTCTTGAGTATGGACTTTTCCAACAACAGGTAGAAGAACTTGGGTTTTGGTAACACACTGATCTTTTTCACAAAATGTGGAAAATATTTACCTGTTATTTATTCAAACAACTTTTTTTTTCTGTCTCATCCTCTTTCTTCTTTTCATGATGCTATTATTAGGTGTATTAGACCACTTACTATTATTCCACAAGTAACTGAAACCGATCAGGTTTTTCTCAATCTTAATTTTTTCTGTTTTTTAGATTGAATAATTTTATTGTATTTTATGTACCTTTATTTCTGTAACGTCCAATCTGCCATAAGTATACTCAAATGATCTTTTTATTTTGAATACTGAATTTTTTAATTTCTAAGATTCCTATTTGTATCTTTTTTTAATAGGCTTTATCTTTTCTGCTAAGATTTCTATCTACTTATTTATCATAACCAACTTTATGTTGAATCTTTGAACATGTTTACATACCTATTTTAAGATCTTATTTGTTAACTCCAACATCTGGGACATCTTGTCATCTGTGTTTATTAACTGCCAGTCTTTAAAATTTATGATCTTGCTTCTAATCTTGACTATAAAGTTTTTATTGCATGCTGGACTTCACAATGATATATCATTGGGGTCTAGATTATTTGAACTTCATTTTATGAATTTTGACTTTTGTTCTTATGAGCAGCTAAAGTGTTAGAGAATCCTCTTGATCCTGTCTGGCTTTATTTATTTTCTCATAGTGTTAGTCTATGTTGGTTTAAATCTCAGTCTTACATATGATTTAGGAATTGTACCTTATCTCTATGACATGGTTTTTCTGGGGTCTCCGCTAAATGTCTAAGATTATTACAAAGCCCATTGTATTATGATTAGGCCAAAACTCCAAGATCTTTGTCACAAAACCGCTGCCCTTCAGTGCTCAGTCTTCAATCACTTGCTCTGTATTTTACATCACAGAGTACTGCCCAGTACTTGTATAGCCCAGCCCTCAGTTAGGAACCTACAAGTATGCTAACATTAACTACTGAACCCTCCCTATAGAGCTCCATCTTCTCCAGTATCCTGTACCACAGATTCTAGTCATTTAAGCAGCCTCCAGCTCTGAACCCTACCTCCTCCCGATCATGAAGCTTTGTTTGTACTCCATCTCTCTGCACCATGGACGGCAAATTGCTCCCCCAAACAAGCTGCAGGGAATGGGACACTCACCTCATGTATTTCCTTCACTCAAGAATCATAGTTTTTCATTGCTTACTGCCCAGTGCTTGAAAGTATTTGTCTCATATATTTCATCCAGTCACTTTATTATTTAAGGGGGAAGAAAACTCCATTGACTGCTACTTGTTACTTCATGGTTGCAATTAAATTTGAAGCCAAGTAACACTGAATTCAAAATACACATATTACTCGACTCTTGAAAAATGAAGTAGAGTAACAGAATAGTCTTTAAAGCATGCCATCAAATTGTAAAACTAAATAAAAATAAAAAATACATATGAAAATAAAATATACATCAATCAGATGGTACAGATGTTGATTTAGGAGAAGCCATGAAATTTAAAAAACTCACAAGAAATTGTACATAATGGATGTTTGACATTATTGTATCTTGCATGTTGTTTCTGACCTTGGTTAAGTAAAATTACAAATCTATTTTAGTGACAATGTAGTGGAAAGTAAATTACCACCCAAAAGAATTAAGGACACAGAGTAGGAGACATGTACTAGAAAGAAATCAGATGATCACCATTACCAAGCACTAAAAATGATAGTATTTTTTTTCCCAAGTCATATTGTAGAATTTGAAAAGAACCCGTGATATGGTAAATAAGGCACATTCCTGTCCTTGAACTGATCAGGAAACATTAAAACAAAAGGGAAAGTCTAGACAATAGAGAAAGAATTTCGATAGAATAGTATGTTTGAATAAAGACAAGAGTTTAGATTTCTTAGAAAACGATTATTTATCACAGATACGTAATTTTATATACATTACCAAAATATGTGAAGAGATTATATCCAATGTGATAAGCTCTCTCGCCAGTGTTCAATGAAGACTATTTACATATCTCTTTAAAAAAATTATCTTCAAAGATAGGCTAATAAAATACTGTACATTATATTGAATGACACAGGGTAAATGATGTAAATGGTCAAGAGAAATCAAGTCACAGCTTTCTGAATACCATCAATCTGACCAGAGGTATAATGTATACCTACTCAAATAGGTAGAAATAAAAATGCAGTAAAGTACATATCCATAAGAATGAGAAACAAAAGGAAACACAATGGTATCAAAAACACACAAGTGGATATGAATCCTACAATAAAACTTTGGTTTACATCTTAATGGAAGAAAAAATTTCAAACATTTTGTTACAGGATTTCCTCCTTCTGTGCCTGCAGTTCTTGGTCACCCCACTTCCAAGAATAAAGTAAAAACAAGGTTTACTGAGTGATAGCCAAGTTATAGAACAAAGCTTCCAGGGAGAGAGGGGACCTTAGAGGGCTGCCCCTGAGTTTCCAAGTTTAGGGTTTTTTATGGGCTTGTTAGTGGGCTGTTTCAATCTGATTAACAATCTCTGTGCCTGTCATTCAATTAGGTTTTTGTTATCTATCAATCACATGGGAAGGGATAAAGGGCTCCTTCCATGGTGGTGTAAAATCCTTTTAAGGGTGGTTTTCTCTTAGGCTGGGGGCTCCTTGTCCCTGCCTGCCTTCAAACCATCCTTCATCAAATTGAATAGTCAAATAAATAAAATGGAAGAGGGAAGTAAGTTAAAACTGTAATTTCTTGTTCCATCTTCTTATACTTTATTCATATTGATAAGATTTATGGTTCTGTTGAGACATTATTCTCCACCCGAGAAACCAGAGGAAATTTTTTATGACAATTTAAGTATCTAACACATATAAAGGAAGGTAAACTAGATCAATAGTAAATAATTATCTTCTTGATTTTTTAATACGTATTTCAACTGAAATTAACCAAAAATAATCATTGCCAAAGGAAATGAATGCATGTTGATAGACTTGCATAAAAGTATTTGTTAAAGGTTTAACACTTTGTTTTGTTTTCACATGGAAATGGATTCCACCATAAAGGTACTTGGGGGGAAGGGAAAAGTAAATGTTAAATCTTAAAGCAAAAAAAATGAGAATCAGGAAAATACTGCATGTGTAAGCACACTACTGGGGCTACTTTAGCATAAAGATTATCAATCAAAACCCAGCAGATTTATGAAAAGTTCTTGGCCTCTCCCATAATTGCCTGAAAGAATTTAGATAGATGACAGCTCCAGGAAGAGAGCTATCACTATAGATAACTACATTAAGATATGAACTAGATATGGTAAGCAGCAAGGAATCCAGTAAGGTCATTTTGATCAAAGTCCTCTCTGTCCCATTGTTTCTGAATGGCCCAGCAAACATTTGTTTACCAAACATTTATTCTTTTTCATCTTCCTGTAAATTTCATTCTGTTTCTCTGAAGTCCCATTCTTTGATCCCCTTTTGTTTAGTTCAGGATAACATATATACCTTATTTTGCTTCACTGTCTGTGTGGATTCCCCATATATGCTATTAAATTTTATTTCCTCCTATTAATCAGTCTCTGATCAATTTGATTCTTAGTCTGGCTAGAAGGGCCTTGAAAGGGACAGAAATTCTTGCTCCCTGACAGTACAAATACACAAAAGTAGTTTAAAAGAGATAAAAAGGAATTTGGTGTATTTATTTATTTATTTATTTTTAATTTGGTGTATTTAAAATGGTAATGTTAAACAGAACTGTAAAGACTACAGGAAATAGAATACTAAAAAAAAAAAAAAAAAGATTATGCACCATTTTTTAAATGAGCTATTGTTAAGGTCAATATAAAATTCAACGTCATGAGCAAGAACAACTTGAGAAAGAAAGGTGACAGAAGAAAAACAGAAAACTTTAATTGTTGAATATGCAACAAAAGATAATATGTACAAAAGATAAATAAATCCAGTTATTAGGGAAGTTAAGTAGATAGTAAGATATTTATCAAAGATAGGGAGAGAAAAAGAATCTCCGTCCTGAATGTCTGGGGTTCAGCAATAATACAGAAGCCTATAGATTAGCAATCAAGAGAATACATCCTTCAAAAAACAAAATTCAACCAACTAAATTTGAAGATCTAATTGGCTTTATTTAATGAATCCTGCAACATCCCATCTGGTAAGTAGAGGGGAGCTCCAAAGAGTTGCACAAAGAGGAGGGTTTTTGTAGAAAGGGGGATAGAGCAGGTAAATTATTATATTTCAGGCAAGGTTTCTTTCCCTTAGAGGGAAAGAGCAGGGTGTCTTACTATGTAGATTAACTTATCTTTCTGTGAGAGATAGAGAGGGCTCCACAGACAAGACTCTTTGGTGCTAATCAGAAAATTCTTAACTGACAGGTTAAGACCACTTTTCTGGGAAAAGCTGAAACTATATTTTCACATTAGGTATTAAGCCACATTGGGGACTTGGCTTAAATGATGCCATTTTGGGCCTTTTCTTTTTAACCATTGAGTTGAGTAAATACAGGATTCAAAATAAGTTCAATGGGAAAAAAGTAAGTGGGATGCAAACTTGAGTACTGCATATTTAAGAAATTTGTATAAAATTATTATGGTAACTTTAGTAGCAGAATAACTCTTAAGTACATGAATGCATGCACTTGCCTTCAGATAACCAACTTAAGAAAACTGCCTAAAATTTTCTAGTTTTTATAGTTCCACTCTACAGCAATTGAGTTTTCATAGACTAATGAGTTAAAGTAGTTTGAGGCTACTTGCCTCAAGCTGTCATGGGATTTTTTTTATGTTATCTTTATTATTTTATTTTTTTGTTATTTTATTTTTGTTATCTTTTTTTTATGTTAGAATAATTATAATTGCCATAGATCAAATTTCATAACACACAGCATTTTAGAAGACTGAAGACTTCATTTAATTCAAGGCCATTCTGCTCACTGGTACAAGTTGAAAGCAATTCTCTCAGATGACATTTAAGAATACATAATTATGGGGGCACCTGGGTGGCTCAGTGGGTTAAAGCCGCTGCCTTCGGCTCGGGTCATGATCCCAGGGTCGTGGGATCGATCCCCATATCGGGCTCTCTGCTCTGCGGACAGCCTGCTTCCTCCTCTCTCTCTGCCTCTCTGCCTACTTGTGATCTCTGTCTGTCAAATAAATAAATAAAATCTTTAAAAAAAAAAAAAGGATACATAATTATAGGGGCACTTGGGTGGCTCAGTGGGTTAAGCCTCTGCCTTCAGCCTAGGTCATGATCTCAGGGTCCTGGGATCGAGCCCCGCGTCGGGCTCTCTGCTCAGTGAGGAGTCTGCTTCTCCCTCTCTCTCTGCCTGCCTCTCTGCCTACTTGTGATCTCTCTCTCTCTGTCAAATAAATTTAAAAAAAAAGAATACATAATTATAAACCCAAGCTTTAAAAAATATTAAATTATATATTATTAATAGCATTAATAATTAACTCTAACAGAAAGGATTGTTTGTCCTATTGTCTTTTTAAATAATGCGATATATTACTGATGTTATAGTACCTAGTGAATAATTCTAATGAGAATTTTAAAATATTAGCTTTCAAATGGAGAACAGATTTCTAGCCAGCTTCTAGATGACTCAATGTATAACAATGTTTCACAGCAATAAGTATGTATTTATATCTATTAATATTATTTTAATAGTAAATATTTAAAATTCCTTGAAAGACAATTGATCCCTGATCAAAACAATGATGAGGTAAAACTGTGTGATGGCTGCTCATCAGTCTGGGTCTGTGGTGATTGTAATGAGCACTATATAAATCTAGTATACGTGAAAAATAGACCATTTTCTTTAAGACAGTGAGATAGACATATTATAAAATGTGTTTAAGAAAATATGATATCTCTTTATATTTGATTAATCTGCTAACAGAAAACTGCAAAATGTACAGAAATACAATCAACTATCTATGTAGTATAACAAATCACTGGGGCAAATTTTCACTGCAATTTATAGTTTGGATATAATTGTTTATCCATGCAGGGAAAAGATTATTAGAGCATATACCATACAAAACATCCCAAGTAAAGTAAAAGCTTAAATATGAAAAATAAAACATTAAAGTATTTAGAAAAAATATAGTAAAGTTTATTGTCTAAATTTCTTAGCACGACACAAAAGCCACATCTTATCAAGTAAAAGTTCAATTTGGCTTCAGTAAAATTTTAAATTTCTGATTTAAAAATAGTGCTATAAACCAAAAATGCACGCCACAGATAAGAAGACTATATTCGTAATGTATATAACCACAGAGTGATACCCATAAAATATTAAGGATTATTACTAATCAATAAAAGAAAATCAATAAAATAGAAAAATGGGCAAAGTTAAAACAAACAAATCACAGAACTTAAATGGAAAGTACACATTTAAAAGTTACTAGTTATCAGGGAAATGTAAATTAAACAATTATGAGATACCATTTAATAGTTATCAGAGAGGTAAAAGTTAAAAATCCAATAGTGCCACGTTTCAGCATGCTGTAGAGCAACAGTAAATTTCATACATGCTCAAGGAAGGATTATTCTTTAGGAACAAGGAATTTAAAGAGCAATTTGGAAATACCTCATTAGGATGAATATGTATATTCCTTATACCCCATGAATCCTACTCCTCAGTAAATATCCTTCTACACTCTTGGTTGTAAAGAAAAGTTTGCCCATATGCATAATTAGTCATAATAGAAGCATGTCCATTGTTACACCATCTATAATAAGGAAACATCTGACATTTTCATAAATACATAAATCAGTAAATTATTTGTGGCACAGTCACATAATAAAATATAAATAAATAAGAATAAAGTAAAAGTATCAACATTCAAAAATTAATATATAATGTCCATAAAAAGAAATTTCATAATAGTCAATGTATGGAAACAACCTGAATGTCTACTGATAAATGACTGGATATAGAAGTGACATACTTACAGTAGAATATTACTCGGCCATAAAAACAGGGAAATTATGCCACTGGTGACAACACAGATAGACCTAATGGGCACTAATGCGAAGTGATACAGGCCAGACAAAAAAGAAAAATACCATATGATTTCACTTATATGTAGAATGTAAGAAGTGAAACAAATGAACAAATAAACTGAATAGAAATAGATTCAAACATAGAGACCAAACTGGTGGTTGCCAACTGGGATTGGAGTGGGGAATAGGAAAAATAGGTAAAGGGGATTTAAGAGGTACAAACTTCTAGTTATACAATAAATAACTCATGGAGATGAAAAGTACAGCATCAAGACTACAGTCAATAATATTGTAATAACTTTGTATGGTGACAGATGGTAACTATGCTTATCATGATAAGCAGTCCATAATGTATATAATTGTGGAGAGACTATGTTGTATATATGAAATTAAAATAATATTCTGTATCAATTATACTTGAATTACAAAAAGGAATTTCATCAAGTTACAGGTTTATACCATTTTTATAAAATTTAAACTCGTGCCAACAACTCTATCTCTTGTTTATAGAAACATTTCTATACTTTAAACATGTCTGTATGCTTATAATCACCAAAATAAGGATAATAATTGCTATATCTAAAAAGGATAACATGGAAATAAGAAAAAAATAATCTGTGGTATTTTTTTAAAGTAATTAAAAAATAAGGAAAATATGTCAAGTTGTAAAGAGTTGAAAACCTGAGTGTGGGTACACAGGAATTAACTATATTATGTATATATAATTTTTCTTTATACTTGAGTTTTTTCATTAAAAATTCATATTAAGGATGGGGCGCCTGGGTGGCTCAGTGGGTTGAGGCCTCTGCCTTCAGCTCGGGTCATGATCCCAGGGTCCTGAGATCAAGCCCCACGTCGGGCTCTCTGCTCAGCGGGGAGTCTGCTTCCCTCCCTGCCTCTCTGCCTACTTATGATCGCTGTCTGTCAGATAAATAAATAAAATCTTAGAAATCTTAAAAATAAATAAATAAATAAAATCTTAAAATCTTAAAAATTTTTTTTAAAAATTCATATAAAGGATGAAATTGACTTCCATTCCAGTAATGACTGAGTCATTTGGAACTCTCTTGAATATCTCTGAAGGCATTTGAGAACTTAAAAAAAAAAAAAAAAAAAAGGAGGGGAAAGAGGTGTCCATTGCTAGCCAAAATCCAGCAGACAGCGGAACTTAGGCAAGAAAAATTTAAAAGTCTGCTTTTTCCCTAGAGATACTTATAGGGTAGATTTTGATACAGTGGATATGGATAAGGTAGTTGAGAGTTTGAACATTTTAATCTTTAAAATTTTTATGTAGATATAATTTCAAACTGAGATAAGTCTCAAGAATAAAAATATTCAATGCATACTCCTACATACTTTGTACCAATTTAGTTATTAATAATTTATACTATTTGCATACATACCTGCTAATTTTTATTTTTTGAGATGTTTGCATATAGGTCAATATATTATGGTTCTTTATCCCTAAATACTTTAACATATCTAAGAATATGGACATTCTTGTAGATTATGGCAGTATGGTTAATAATTTCAGTACATTTAACATCAATATAATATTTAAATTAATTTTATCCATTGACCAAATATTATCACTTATGACACTGCCCTCTCTGATACAGTATCTCATCTAAGGTCAGCTATGTCAACTATTTGCCAAGTCTTGTTTTTTTTTTTTTTAAGATTTTATTTATTTATTTGACAGAGATCACAAGCAAGCAGAGAGGCAGACAGAGATAGAGAAAGGGAAGCAGGCTCCCTACTGAGCAGAGAGCCCGATGCGGGGCTCAATCCCAGCATCCTGGGATCATGACCTGAGCTGAAGGCACAGGCTTTAACCCACTGAGCCACCCAGGCACCCCTTGCCAAGTTTTGATAGCCTCCTTTAATATGGAACATTTTCACAGTCTTTCTTTATCTACTATGATATTAACATCTTTGAAAAGTATGGTAACCTCCCTGCCTTTTAAAACAGTACTATCGGGACGCCTGGGTGGCTCAGTTGGTTAAGCAGCTGCCTTCGGCTCAGGTCATGATCCCAGCGTCCTGGGATCGAGTCCCACATTGGGCTCGTTGCCTGACAGGGAGCCTGCTTCTTCCTCTGCCTCTGCCTGCCACTCTTTCTGCCTGTGCTCGCTCTCTCTAACAAATAAATAAATAAAAATCTTAAAAAAAAATAAAATAGTACTATCTTCATTTCTTTTCCTGGTATTTCCTCCCTGTATTCTCAGTCAAAATATAATATAAGCATCTTAGTTTCCTTCATAGGGTATCATATCTGGAAATGATGATGTCCCATTCATGTGTCCTTCACTGGTAATATGAATTTTCCTCACTTTAAGTGTTGCAGGACTCCTCCACTGTATAATGATTATATTCCCTTGCAACTAATAAGCAACCTGACATTTTAAAGGCCAAACATCCTGTTTCTTATCAAATTTTCCTACTAAACTTAAAATCTGTAGATGATCCTTGCCTAATCCAATCTTTATGTAATACTGGAAAAGTACACATAAAAGTACGCATAAAAGTAAAGTCTGCATTTAGCAAATAGCACTTGGCATTCTACTATAAGCAATAGACAACTTTATACCTGTTAAACTTATGCATTAATGGTTATTTACTTGTATTTGTTGTTGATATAGATACATGAAACCCTATATTTGCAATGGTTTATAATTCATTATTGTATTTCATTACTTTGGTGATCAAATTGCTCAATATTTGGCCACTTGAACAGAAGTGAGACAAGGACACCTGATATCACCATTTCTATTAAATATCGTTATTACATGACCTAGTATATGACCTAGCAAATGTACTAAAGCAAGAAAAATGTTAAAACATTAAAAACAAAAAGACTGCGAAGGAAAATAATACTTCTATGTTTCAAATAATATTCGTATCTACAGGAAAATATCAAAAATATCCACACATAAGGTATTAAAATTAATGGGTAATTTTAGTAGGGTTGTTGTATATAAACTCAATGAGCACAAATAAATGCATTCTTATATACTAGAAACAAGATGACAGTGATTTAAAAAATAAAATTTCATTTAAAAATCACACTAGAAATATCACTGAATAAATCTAACAAGAAATGTATAGCACTTCTATGTAGAAAACTTATTAAAAAATTTGTAGAAGCCTATATATTGAGGCATATGACATACTTATTCAGAAAACTTAATATTGTATGCATGTAAATTCTCTATAAACTGATAATTAACAATATCTCATTAAGCTTTTAGCTTGGTGTGATTATAACATTTGTATGTAAATGTGACAATCAGGAATAGACTAGCACTCTTGAAAAAGGAAACAAAAGTAGGACTTCTTTTACCAGATTTTAAGACTTCTAAGTCACTTATTAAGACATTATAATATTAACACTAGGATATAAAAATACATCAAGGGGATAGAATGGAGTGTCTAGAAACAGATATATGTGCACATAATTCATGATAACAGTGATACTATATATGATGGAGAAAAGGGAGCTATTTTATTAACTGGTGGTGGCTCAATTGAATACCCATATGGAAAAATATAGAATTTGTCTCTTACACATAACCATACATAATCAATTCCAGGTGGATTATAGATCAGAATGGCAAAGAATATAGTTTCCAAAATATAACAAAAGACAATATACTCATATTTTCCATGTTAAGGAGAGATTCCTTGAACAAGATACAGGAAATAATAACCAAAAGGGCAAAAGTTTGATAAATTTCACAACACTCAAGTAAAGAAATCATGTTCATGAAAAGACATTAATTATGAGGGTTAAAGGCAAGTCACATTCATGGGGAAGATACTTATGATGCATCTAACTAAAAATTGTTCATATTTAGAAGACTCAATACCAAAAAAGAAGCATTAGCTTTGAAAACACACACTTTAAAAGAGAGGGTTATCAAGTGACCTACAAGCTCATGGAAAGTTGTTTGAGCTTATTAATGATCAGGAAAATAAAAATTAGAACCACAGTGAGATAGCTACATGTCCATCCTGATGTACATTTTTTTAAGGTTTTTTTGACATTTATAGAAAAATAAAGGGATTTTTAAATCCAAAAACGCTGGTGAGGCTGGTCTAAAAGCCCTAGTGCTGGAGTGAGGGATCAAATGTTTGAGCCCGAAGTCAGGCCCTGAGGGTCAGGGGGTGGGGCAGCTGCTCCCATGGGCTCCTGTTACCATCCTGAGGCAGAAGGGCAGGGGGGCCAAAGCAGGCCCATGGGGGAACATGGCTATGACCACCCAGAGTCCTTGTGTGGGGGGAGGGGGCAGGCCCCAGCGAGTCCAGGCAAAAGGCAGCAGGAGAGATTTTAGGAACTTGGGTCAAGGTTCTGGTCGAGGGTCCTCAAGCCACGGGCAACAGGAGCTCCCCAGTCTGTGGCAACACCCAGGGCTGTCCTCCCCACGGCCTCAGGCGAGGAGACCGGGCTCTGTAAGCCTGTGTTTCTAACCAGGTTCCAGGTGCTACGCTGAACAAACAGTACCCGAGGGAGACGACAAAAGTGAGGCTGCTGCTACCAGGAGCTGAAGTCCCTAAAGCCTCCGCTGGGCTTTTTCTTGGCAGCAGGGACAGATGTGGTGGTTGAGGGCTCTTCCTCTGCTGCCCGTTTCATGGCCGCTGGGTTGATGTACTTGCCCACACCCTGGCGGTACGTCTGGGGGCCTTGGCTCCCTGCCTTGGGCTGTTGAGCTTTTACAGCGCTTTCTGGGGCTGCCTCCTCGAGCTGCGTCTTCTTCCGTTCCTCAGCAATCTGAGCATCCGCCTCCTCGTAGGGGTCCACAAACACGGTGGTGGAGTCCATGCCTATCTCCTCCTTAGGGCGGTCGGCTTTGGGGTCACTCTCCACATTCTCCATGGCTGTCAGCGTGTCAAAGCCCCCAACAACCCGCCCGAAGATGGTGTGCTTCTTGTCCAGGTATGCACAGGAGCGAAAGGTGATAAAGAACTGAGACTTGTTGGAGTTGGGCCCTGAGTTAGCCATGCTGAGGATGCCCCGGCCGGTGTGCGAGAGGTTGGGCCGGAACTCGTCTTTGAAGGGCTTTCCCCATACATATTGACTGACATACATACATATTGACTGACCATACTAAGGATGTGGAGGCATCAGAACTCTTGCATACTGCTACTCGTTCATAATGGTACAACCACCTTAAAAATTGTGTTGGCACTAATCAAGTAAAGTCAATGAATTTCTTATGATTTATTAATTGCACTCCTAACTAAATTTATGCACATTTGTTCTTGTGTTAAGAATGCCATTGTAGCATTATTCATAGTTTCCAACTCAATGATCATTAATAATGAACTATGGCATATTCATACAATGGAGTATTATATAACAACCAAATGAATCAATAATACCTATCTACATAAATAAACCTGACTAAATCTCAAAAAACATAACATTGAATGAATAAAACTAGAAAAAAAAAAAAAGAACGCAAGTGGCATGGTTTTCTTTACACAACATTTAAAAAAATTAGTGCTGTAAGATATATGTAAAATTATAACAAATTATAGATGTAAAACTATAAAAAATAATATATGACAAGGAAATAATTACCATATAATAAGAATAGTGGTTATTTTGCAAGGGAGAAATTCTCTAGGTATTGGGAAAAGGTAATATCCTATTTCTTTAACAACTGAAATTTATACTGGTGTATGTTTTAAGATAAATTAAGTTATATATCTTTTTTATTTGTGCTTTCCTCTTTTCTCTTATATCATAATTAGAAAATTAAAATTAAAGGATAGTGTGGGGAAAAAAAAATGTCTGCTCAAAACCTTACAGCTTTATTCTATATATCCAGAAGGAAATGACCTAACTAAGAACAACTTAAATGACTTCAAAATCTCTATAAATCTCTTCCAGCACAACCATTCTTTGTTTTTCAACACTTGACTCCCATGAAAAGGAAATCAAGGATGAATTCTACGCAGAACAAGTGACTAGACAAAATCAGGCTGTATCTGTTTCCACCCATTATTATAGGATTGCACACTATCGAGTGCCCAGAAATGTGATTGGAAAAGTAAACAGGGTTTACATTATAAAAGCTTTTTCCTTTTTTTTCTTCTTCCTTTCTTTTTCTTTTCTTTTCTTTTTTTTGCTAGATATATAAGGTCATATGCTATGTTCACCTTCCTCATATGTGATCCCTGGGATATACCAAATATTCCTGAAGAAAAGAATGAATAAATGTATTTGAACTTTAAGATTAATGTATTTCATCAACTTACCTCAATGAGAGTCTTGCAGAGGCCAAAATAAGAAAATACATATAAATGCACCAACATGATGCATGATATATAGTATACCCAGTGCACATTATTTTTAATTTTTAAAATTAACTTATAGTCCTTGAGCAAGTTATTTTTACTTG
Organism: Taxidea taxus jeffersonii; assembly: GCA_003697995.1. NCBI lineage: Eukaryota > Metazoa > Chordata > Mammalia > Carnivora > Mustelidae > Taxidea > Taxidea taxus. The sequence goes on along the minus strand of RCUC01128638.1, from coordinate 24,253 downwards.
GGCCATAATTCTAACGTTAGTAAAATATAAAGAAACTGTTTTAATTAGCTAGGACTGCCCTTAAAAAATACCATAGACTGAGTGACTTAAATAAGGAAATTTATTTTCTCACAGTTCTGAAGGCTGGAGCTGAAGATCAAGTCACTGGTAGCGTTGGTTCTCTCCTTGGCTTGCAGATGGCTGCCTTCTCTCTGTGTCCTCATACAGTCTTTTCTCTGTTCAGGCACACACGTGGTATCCCTTTATTTTCTTACTGTAAGGATCAGTCACATTGGATTACTACACTTATGAACTCATTTAACCTTAATTACTTCTTTAAATACTTTATGACCACACACAGTCAGCTTAGTGGTTAAAGTTTCAGTATATGAATGTTGGGGGGACATGATTCAGTCTATCATGGGGACTAAATTAACTTGAAACTTTCTTCCAGCTACAATTCCCACAGAATCTTTAAAACAGAAAGTCACACATCCACTCAGCCTTCCAGATATTGTGAAAAGAAATATATCTTTCCCCTATATAAAACACTCTCCAAGTCAAGCTTCAGTTTATATATTCACATGTTAGTTGGTATCTCCAATATCTGGCTTTTGTTGTCATTATTATCAGAGAATTTTTAATAAATAACTGCATACACTTAGTTCTATGGTAGGTTGAAGAAGGGTTTTTGTTGTTGTTGTTTGTTTGTTTTTTAATGAGGACCATGTATATGACCCTTAGAGAAAGAGGAAGATAAAACAAAATTGTGAAGGCTATGAAGACTAAGAGAGAAAGGATTGGTCTGCAGATAACTTCCTAGCAAGGGAACAGTCTCAAAACATATATACACAACTTAAACATGTACAGACATAGGGCAAATCACCCTCTTTTTCTTCCTGTCCCAATCCACTAAACCAGATATGAGGCTCTGCTTCTTATGAACTCTGTGATATAAACCAATTTTACTTAAGGCCATCTGAAACCCTAGTTGCTTCTACAAAATGTGAATAATTGCATTTAACCTGCAGAAGAGTTGTGAAGATTGAACGCAACAATATGTGTCAAAGACCAATTATTATAGCATGTGCAATTGTTAATGACCTTACCCTGTAGAAATTTTATTAAAACCCATGTATAATTTTCATACACTAATTGCGTGTTTACTAGAAACCAACTGTTGTATCATTTCAACATGTTTGCAATGTTACACTACCCTAGAAATAGTCATTAGTTGTCATAGATGACTTCATAACTGATGGTAAGATCTCACTCATCAGCTACTGGAAACCATCTTTCCATCCAGTGACAAAGGATCACAGGGGTAAGATACACAAAGTTTTTATTGTTGTTACATTTAATGCTACTTTGTTTTTAAATAAATGCATTATTATTATTTTAGGTATTTTTTAAGTCATTCTTTTATTTTCATACTTGAAGGGAAAGGATCAAGATGCTTTTTAAGTTTTTAATCTATTTCAGAATGTTACCATAGGTTAACCACTTGCCCTTCCTCATTAAGGAAACCAACCAAACAATAAACTGATTAAAATATGCCAGCTATTCCATGAAATCCATCAACAATGATGAAAGGGAAGACATAAATAAATGTTTGGAATTCAAAATAGAGATTGAGGCCTGAAGGAGAAATCAAAATTTATTTATGAAGACAGAATCCATGACTGCTGGAAGTGATTTTTCTTGTGAGATTTGATGGCTCAACCTAACCTAATTTGGGAGGTTCAGAAGTCTCCCTTCCTAAGACACCCAGTGGATGCCTTGAAACCACAGGTAGTACCACACCATACATTCAAACATACTGTGTTTTTTCTTAAACATACACACCTATGATTAAGTTTCATTTATAAATTAGGCACAGTAAGAAATTAATAATAAGAATAGAACAATTTAAACAATATATTATAATAAAATTTCTGTAAGTGTGGTCTCTCTTCTCAAAAATATTGCTGCACTGTACTCACTCTTCCAGTGATAATGTAAGACAGAAAATGCCTAAATTATGAAGTGAAATCAGGTGAACGAGGTAGGCACTGTATTGTAGCATTAGGCTACATCAGCTTTCTGATACATCAGAAAGATCATTTGCTTGTGGACCACAGTTGTTTCAGGTAATTGAGACCATGAAAAGTATAACCATGGATGGGGGGTGAGGGAGACTACTGTATTGTGAAAGATATTCTTTAATGGGACATAAGCCATTGCTGAACAGAATGATGTCTTGGTGATATATCAAGAATTATTTCATAATGAGTGCATGGATATGCCTCATGTTCACATGTAATACACTTGTTCTTACCCTGCTGTGATGATTAGTTTTTAAAAAGATGTTAAATGAAAACCTAACTAACTAGAAGTTTAGCTCATATCCCTGTTTTTGAGGAAGGAATGACTTTGCCATGCTGTTGCTTTCAGTACAGATCTTTTAAAATTCCACAGTGAATTTAGTTAAACCTTAAGTACTCTCACCTTCATTAAAAATAGAAAAAAAAAAAAAGCTAGTATCGATTGTTGCATTTATGTATAAGAGTTAAGCTAGGGAGGTAATTTATATAGTGTAGTCCTTAAGAGCTCCACTCAGTAATTAGAGCCTGGGTTCCAAGCCTGTTTCTGCCACTTGCTGGCTGTATGCCTTTGTGAAAGATGCTTAACAAATCTCTGCCTCAGGGACATTCTCAATAAAATGGGGCTAATAAAAGTACTAATCTCAAAGAGTTCTCATGAGTGTTAAGTCAATTGATTTATAAAGCACATAGGCTAGTCATTGGCCCCAATCAACTTTAATACGCTTTTTTCCCCAATTATAAACACTGAGCAATCAATATAGGCCTGTTCCTAAAGAAATCAAAACATGTTTTATTAATAAAATGCAGTTTACCTTTTAAAAATATAAACTCATTATTTTAAATACTTGATACAGTATTTGCATTAAGAACTGTCTTTCATATTTTGACATGTTTATTATTCTAGATTAAACAAGAGCTGTGGTTTGGAATTCACAGAGACAGTCTACAACTGGATATGAAATGACCGAAAAACAATTTTTTTGCTTGGTCGTTTGAGTCACTAAAACCAGTTTAATTCAGCCACAATAAATAGTGAAAGTTGTTAATATAGCAGAAATGGTTAGTCTAACCATCAGTCAGTAAAATCTCTTACTTAATCTACTCAATTGTGTATATATGGAGTTAATAAACATTAATTTTTATAGCCAGAATTTTTCAAAGTTATAAGCTTTATATCTTGAGCTTCTAGTATTTTTGTCTTGTTTTGTTTTTGCTTCGTTTCTGAGAATAATAAAGGTTTTCACATTGTCAAGACTCAACTTCTTAAACCATATTCCTGCCTTTTTTCTTACCTACAATGTTGTAAATTGCAACAAATTTATAAGTGAATTGAATGCAATTGTATCACTGGACTTCTACTTTGTGGAAATGACTTTTAGCACTTAAATCTCACAAATGTTCTACGGAGACTCACACTTTCAATTTCATAAGTTGTTTTTTGTTTGTTTGTTTAGCTTTTAAAGCTCTTTCGTTTGGAAAAGAAACTATAATAAAAAAGAAAAGCCCCCCCTCCACTCCTACCCCCATCAATGAATCTAGAAAGACCTCCAGGCACTTGATTGTAAAACTGACGAATCATAATTTTAGACAAGAGCTTCTGAGAGCAGCTAGGGGGAAGAGATTCCTCACATACAGAGGAAGGTCCATCAGAATAAAGTCAGACCTATCCACAGAAACCCAACAAACCAGAAAGGGCTGGAAAGACATATTCAGGGCACTAAAAGAGAACAACACACAGCCAAGAATACTTTTTTTTTTTTATTTGTCAGAGAGAGAGCGAGCACAGGCAGACAGAGTGGCAGGCAGAGGCAGAGGGAAAAGCAGGCTCCCTAGCGAGCAAGGAGCCCTATGTGGGACTCAATCCCAGGATGCTGGGATCATGACCTTAGCCGAAGGCAGCTGCTAACCAACTGAGCCACTCAGGAGTCCCAGCCAAGAATACTTTATCCAGCAAGGCTGACATTCAAAATGGATGGAGAGATAAAGAGCTTCCAAGACCAGCAAGGTTTAAAAGAGTACGTGACCATCAAGACAGCACTACAAGAAATATTAAGGGGGCTTCTATAAAAGAAAAAAGAACCCAACAATGACATAGAACAGAAATTTACAGAGACAATCTATAGAAACAAGGACTTCGCGGGCAACATGATGTCAATAAAAACATATCTTTCAATAATCACTCTCAACGTGAATGGCCTAAACACTCCCATAAAACAATAGAGGATTGCAAACTGGATAAAACAACAGGACCCATCCATATGCTCTCTACAAGAGACCCATTTGGAACCTAAAGATACATCCAGACTAAAAGTAAAGGGATAGGGAAGCATCTTTCATGCCAATGGGCCTCAAAAGAAAGCTGGGGTAGTGTTCTCATCTCAGATAAATTAGATTTTAAACTAAAGCCTGTAGTTAGAGATAAGGAAGAACATTACATCATTCTGAAAGGGTCTATCCACCAAGAAGATCTAACAATTGTAAATATTTATGCCCCCAATATGGGAGCAGCTAACTACACAGGCCAACTGTTAATCAAGATAAAGAGTCATATTGATATGAATACATTAATTGTAGGGTATCTTAACATGCCATTCTCAGTAACAGACAGATTAGCCAAGCAGAAAATCAATAAAGAAACTAGAGCTTTGAATGACACACTGGACTGGATGGACCTCATGGATATATAAAGAACATTCCACCCTAAAACAACAGAATACTCTTTCTTCTAATGGAAAGATTAGAACTTTCTAGAACATGGAACTTTCTCCAGAATAGACCACATACTGGCTCACAGATCAGGGCTCAACTGATACCAAATGATTGAGATTATCCCCTGCATATTCTCAGACCACAGTGCTTTGAAACTGGAATTCAGCCACAACAAAAAGTATGGAAGGAATTCAATCACTTGGAAGCTAAAGACCATCCTGCTCAAGAATGTTTGGGTCAACAAGGAAATCAAAGAACTTAAACAATTAATGGACACCAATGAGAATGAAGACACATTAGTCCTAAAGCTATGGGATACAGCAAAGTTGGTCCTAAGGGGGAAATACATAGCCATCCAAGCCTCATTCAAAAAAACTGAAAAAATCCAGAATACACCAGCTCTCTTTACACCTCAAAGAACTGGAAAATCAACAACAAATTAAGCCAAACCCACTCACAAGAAGGGAAATAGTCAAGATTATAGCAGAGATCAATGAGAGAGAAACTAGAGATACAGCAGAACACACCAACGAAACTAGAAGCTGGTTTTTTGAAGAATCAGTAAAATCGATAAATCACCGACCAAACTAATCCAAAAGAGAGAGGACCCAAATTAATACAATTATGTATGAAAGGGGAGAGATCATGAATAACACCAAGGAAACAGAAACAATAATCAGAAATTATTATCAGCAGTTATATGCCAATAAGTTAAGCAACCTAGACAAAATGGATGCATACCTGGAAACCTATAAACTTCCAAAACTCAATCAGGAAGAAATTGACAATCTGAATAGATCAATATCTAGTTACGAGATTGAAGCAATGATCAAAAACTTCCCAAAAACACAAGAGCCCAGGACCTGACAGATTCCCTGGAGAATGCTGCCAAACATTCACAGAAGAAATAATACCTATTCTCCTGAAGCTGTTTCAACAAATAGAAACAAAAGAAAAAGTTCCAGACTCTTTTTATGAAGCCAGCATTACCCTGATCCCCAAACCATGCAAAGACCCTATCAAAAAGGAGATTTTCAGACCAATATCCCTGATGAATATGGATGCCAAGATTCTCAACAAGATCCTAACTAATAGGATCCAACACTACATTAAAAAGATTATCTACCATGACCAGGTGGGATTGATCCCTGGGATGCAAGGGTGATTCAACACTTGCAAATCAATGTGATAGAACAAATCAATAAGAGAAGAGAGAAGAACCACATGGTCATCTCAATTGATGCAGCAAAAGCATCTGACAAGATACAGCATCCGTTCCTGTTTAAAATGCTTCAAAGTATAGGGATAGAGGGAGCACTCCTCAACTTCATAAAATCCAACTACGAAAAACTCACAGTGAATATCATTCTCAATGGAAAAATGCTGACAGCCTTCCCACTGAGATTAGGAACACGACAAGGATGTCCACTCTTGCCACTGTTGTTCAACATAGTACTAGAAGTCCTAGCAACAGCAATCAGACAACAAAAAGAATGAAAATGTATTCAAATTGGCAAAGAAGAAGTCAAATTCTCTCTCTTCGCAGATGACATGATACTTTATATGGAAAACACAAAACACTCCATCCTCAAACTACTAGAACTCATACAGCAATTCAGTAATGTGGCAGGGTACAGAATCAATGTATAGAAACCAGTTGCTTTCTTATACACTAACAATGAAAATATAGAAAGGGGAATTAGAGAATCGATTCCATTTACTATAGCACCAAAAACCATAAGATACCTGGGAATAAAACTAACCAAAGAGGTAAAGGATCTGTACTAGAGGAACTACAGAACACTCATGAAAGAAACTGAAGAAGACACAAAATGATTGAAGAGAATTCCATGCTCATGGATCAGAAGAATAAACATTGTTAAAATGTCTATATTGCCTAGAGCCATCTATACTTTCAATGCCATCCCATCAAAATTCCACTGGCATTTTTCAAAGCTGGAACAAGCAATCCTAAAATTTGTATGGAACCAAAAAAGACCCTGAATTGCTAAGGGAATGTTGAAAAAGAAAAAACTGGGGGAATCACATTGTCTGATTTCAAGCTCTACTAGAAAGCTGTGATCACCAAGATAGCATGGTACTGGCACAAAAACAGACACATAGACCAGTGGAACAGAGTAGAGAGCTCATTATATGGACCCTCAACTCTATGGTCAAATAATCTTCAACAAAGCAGAAAAAAAATGTCCAGTAGAAAAAGCAGCAGTCTCTTCAATAAATGGTGCTGGGAAAATTGGACAGCTACTTGTAGGAGAATGAAACTCAACCATTCTCTTACACCATACACAATGATAAACTCGAAATGGATAACAGACCTCAACATGAGGCAGGAATCTATCAAAATCCTAGAGAACATAGGCAGTAACCTCTTCGACACTGCCCACAGCAACTTCTTTCAAGACATGTTTTCAAAGGCAAAGGAAACAACAGAAAAATGAACTTTTGGGACTTCACCAAGATCAAAAGCTTCTGCACAGCAAAGGAAGCAGTCAACAAAACAAAGAGACAACCCACGGAATGGGAGAAGATATTCACAAATGACACTACAGATAAAGGGCTGATATCCAAGATCTATAAAGAACTCTTCAAACTCAATACACACAAAACAGATAATCATGTCAAAAAATGGGCAGAAGACATGAATAGACACTTCTCCAAAGAAGACATACAAATGGCCAACAGAAACATGAAAGAATGTTCATCATCATTAGCCATCAGGGAGACTCAAATCAAAACCTCATTGAGATACCATTTTATGCCAATTAGAATGGCCAAAATTAATAGGACAAGAAACAACAAGTATTGGAGAGGATGTTGAGAAAGGGGAACCCTCTTACACTGTTGGTGGGAATGCAAGTTGGTACAGCCACTTCGGAAAATAGTGTGGAGATTCCTTAAGAAATTAAAAATAGAGCTACCCTTATGACCCTGCAATTGAACTACTGGGTATTTACCCCAAAGATACAGATGTAGTGAAAAGAAGGTTCATATACACCCCAATGTTCATAGCAGCAACAGGCACAGTTGCCAAACTGTGGAAAGAGCCAAGATGCCCTTCAACAGGCAAATGGATAAAGAATATATGGTTCATACATAGAATGGAGTATTATGCCTCCATCAGAAAGGATAAATACTCAACTTTTGTATTAACATGGATGGAACTGGAGGAGATTATGCTGAGTGAAATAAGTCAAGCAGAGACAGTCAAGTATCATATGGTTTCACTTACTTGTGGAGCATAAGGAGTAACACAGAGGACATTGGGAGTTGGAGAGGAGAAGTGAGTTGGGGGAAATTGGAGGGGGAAACAAACTATGAAAGGCTGTGGACACTGAGAAACAAACTGAGGGTTTTGGAGGGAAAGGGATGGGGGGTGAGGGTGAGCCTGGTGGTGGGTATTAAGGAGGGCATGTATTGCATGGAGCACTGGGTATGGTGCATAATGAATCTTGGAACACTGAATAAATAAATAAATAAAATTTAAAAAAAAAAAAAAGCAAAGAAAAGAAAAGCCCACAGTTGCCTGTGAGTATGTTTTCAGTTTCTTTTCCTATACAGTGGGATTTCTCAAATAAAGTGAAAATAAGAAGGGAAACAATAATAACTTTATTTACTGATAATTTGAGTCAAAAAAAATTAGGAGATGACAAAATTTACCTAATATGGGTCATAGTGCATGACCTTGTCAATTCATTTGTAGGTAGGTATTTACTCATGAGAAATGAAGTATGTGCTCATACATAGACTTGCGCATGAATGTTCATAGCAGTTTTGTTTGTTTATAAGACCCTAAACATAGAAAAATACCCAAATATTCATTAATAGGTAAAAAGATAAACAATTTGTGGAATATAAAATAAAATACAACTCAGCGATCAAAATAAATGGCCTACTGCTATACCCACCAGCATGGATTAATCTCAAGATACCTATTCTATGTTAAAAGAGCCAGTCAAAAACAGTACATACAGTGTGAGTCCATTTATATAAAATACTAGAAAATGCAAATTAACTTCTAATGATATAAACTAGATCAGTGGGTCACTGTGTATAGGATGAGAAAGACAGGAAGGAGCAAGAGGGAGGGATTTCAGAATGGCAAAAGGAAAATTTGGAGATAATGGACATGTTCATCATTTTAATTGTGATCATTTCATGGGTGTATAAATATGTTAAAATTATTATATATTTTAAATATGTGAAGATTATCATATGTTACTTATGCTTCATTAAAGATATAAAAAATATTTTGGGCAAAACTAAATTTACTGAAATTTACCTCTTTGTTTCAATCTACTTTTTTTTTTTTAAGATTTTATTTGTTTATTTGACAGAGAAAGAGAGAGCACAAGTACACTGAGTGGCAGGCAGAGGGTAAGGGAGAAGTAGGCTCTCCTCTGAGCAGGGAGCCCAATGGGGAATCAATCCCAGGACCCTGGAATCATGACCTGAGTCAAAGGCAGAGGCTTAACTGACTGAGCCACCCATGCATCCCCTCAATCTACCTTTTTCTAGACTGATTGTCTAAGATGGATATTCGGAGTGGCCTGAGTGCTCTCAGTAGAGTGGCCTGAGTGCTCTCAGTAGACTCCACTTATCACCTTGGAATTGCTATCATATCATTTGACTTGTGGAAGATTATGATTATATAGCAAAAGAAAAGGGAATTTTGAGAAGGGAATTCATATCTAACCAACTCTCACCAAATTTTAAAGGATGTGGGGAAAGAAAAAGTAAAAGAAAAGTGAGTATGATCAACTTCCTAAGAAGCCATCTGGATAGATTCACCTAGGAAAAAAAAACCTTTTGAGGACTTCTCTTAAGAAATGGGGGAAAAAAAAAACACAAGGGAAAACACTGGGTTTCTTTCAGAATCTTATTTCTTTCTACCAAAAATATCTCTATACTATAAAATTAAAGGTATTTTATTTTGAACTGTATAAACTAGACCACATATTAATATAAAGCTCTTTAGTAACTGTGTTTCCCTATTAAGCTCTGCCTTGTTAAAATAGGTATGTGCCTCATTACAGCATTCTTCAGACACAGAGTTCAGGCTTCTAAGTGATACTCTCCAAAAATCTCTACTATAATCATTCAGTTTTTCTTGACTTATCATTATCATATTCTAATTATTCAACAAATAATTTCATTAATGCTGGCCATTGTTCACTATCATTTTATTTTTTTAAAGATATTTATTTATTTATTTGACAGACAGAGATCACAAGTAGGCAGAGAGGCAGGTGGGGGTCGGGGTGGGGGGACCAGAAGCAGGCTCCCTGCTGAGCAGAGATCATGACCTGAGCCAAAGACAGAGGCTTAACCCACTGAGCCACCCAGGTGCCCCTATCATCTTATTATCATATCATATCATATATTATTCACTATCATTTTAAAAGTAGTGCCCAATTACTCAACCCTCTGTTACAATATGGATCCGTGAATTATTAAGACAATCGACTTAAGAGTTTTGTTTTACTATGTATATAATACATAGAACACATTGTATCTTTTAACCATTTTTATATGTATAGCTTAGGATTTTAAAAATTGATAAATTGCTTTGAGGGGCACCTGGGTAGCTCAGTTGGTTAAGCATCTGCCTTTAGCTCAAGTCATGATCCTGGAGTCCTGGGATCAAGCCCTACATCAGACTCCCTGCTCAGTGGGGAGCCTGCTTCTCCCTCTCTATCTCCCTCTGCTGTTTCCCCTGCCTGTGCTCACTCTTTCTTTTTCTCTCTGTTAAATAAATAAAATCTTTGAAAAAAGATCATAAATTACTTTGAAATTATCTAGATCAGGAGTTGGCTAACTATAGCTCATTAACCAAATCCAGCTAGTCATTTGTTCTTGAAAATATATCTTCATTGAAATGTAGTCATGCTTATTTTACATATATTTTATATTAGCTACAGAGTCAAGAATTTGCAACAGAGGTAACATAAGCTGGAAAGCCAAAAAATGTTTAATATCTGGCTCTTAACTAAAAAAAACAAAAACAAAAACAAAACAAAACTTGTCTACCCTTAGTCTTAAGTAAATAAGTTATTGCTGTCACTTAAGAAAATCCAAAGATTGCTATATTCATAGTCAAAAGACAGACTCTTGAGCCATTAACTGATTGTGACAATTGGAAAGCCTTATCACATTTGAGTCTTCAGTTTCATCAAATTGCATATGTTGATTAAATAATTTCTACAGTCCCTTCTAACCTGAAAATAGATTGACTAAAACATTTGATTCTCTGATGGAGATTGCTAGTACTCTTAACTCTACTCATAGTGTCTTAATTCTTTGCATGCTGAGTCTTTTGGATATTGAAGAATGTATTCATAAATGAAAATTTCATAATGCAAACTACTGACACTTAAATTATTCATTGAAGTTTACAATACCAATGAGCTAAGTACATAATGTTAAAATTCTAATATTCTATAATTAGCTTAATCTTAAAAACATGCTGATCACAGCTGTATTCCTATGCTTTCTGCAGCTCAGCTGTGCTTTATTCAAATACTGTTGTAGGTGAAAACAAAGATTTGGCACGTCTACTGTTTAGAATTATTTCAGATTATCACCCTCGCTCCAGATCAGCTCAAGCCAAATGGTATCTGGTAAGTTAATAGGCAAAATAAGTGAGTCTTTTGAAACATGAGAACAAAAGCCCTCTCAGTCATACTTAGAATAGAGGGCAAGAGTAAGAAAAGAACACTGATACCATCTGAAGCACATCATAGTTAAAAATGTTAAGAGATAGAAAACTTGAAACACTGTAGGTATGATTTTATCTTCATGTTTTCTGCAAAGAATGATATTTAAACCAAAACTGGAATGTTTGTAGGAAAGATGAAACCACAATAAGTGGAACAATGGAGAGAAAGTACCTAGCACTTTAACTCAAGAGTCCAGTTATTGACATTTAAGATACTGAGGTAAGTTCCAGGAGGAACCACAGGAACATTCTTGGCAATGGCGATTTCTCACATAGCATAAAAATAGAAAAGATAGAAAGGAGACAGAAGATGTGAAAAGTTCAAATGTTTTGATTTGCAAGAAAAAAATAAGAAAATTCTAGAACTTGTTGATCAGAGAGTTAGTTGCTTCTCCCTGTCAAAATGTAAAATAAATGAATGAATGAATTACAGAGGAAACTGTGTTTGCATTCTGTATTTCTTTTTTTAAAATAGATTTTATTTATTTATTTTGAGAGAGAAAAGAGAGCCCATGCTCAAGTGGGGGGAGGGGAAGAGGGAGAGATTCTCAAGCAGACTCCATGCTGACCCCAGAGTTCATGTGGGGCTTGAACCCTGAAATCATGACCTGAGCTGAAATCAAGAGCTGGATGCTAAACCAAATGTACTATCCAGGCGCCCCTGTATTCCGTATATCAATGTGCACTTGGGAAGGATAAAGAAAACATAATGCCTAAATTTGCAAAAAATATATTATGGTCAAATAACCTCATATTCTACTTCAATGGTGTTATCAGAACAGGAGAGCAAATGGCATTATGTTGATTATATTCAGAACAATATAGAGAAATATCTTAACAGCAAAAGAATGCTTAATTAAAAGGCCTATAGAAATATACACAAACATCTCTAAACCCACAACTGTAGCCTGAATGTTCAACAACAAACATGAAAACAAGAAACACCATAAGGTGTTGAAAAGCTGACTAACCTGTTATTAACCAGAAAATTTTTTAAACAATGCTCTTCCATTATATTTGTGAATACATGTGCATTTCTTTGATAATACAGAAACTATTTCGCTATTGGTACATTGTATTAAAATTCCTTTAAGAATAAGGGGCTAGTGGGCACCTGGGTGGTGCAGTGGGTTAAAGCCTCTGCCTTCAGCTCAGGTCATGATCCCAGGGTCCTGGGATCGAGCCCCACATTGGGCTCTCTGCCCAGCAGGGAGCCTGCTTCCCCCTCTCTCTCTGTCTGCCTCTCTGCCTACTTGTGATCTATCTCTGTCAAATAAATAAATTAATTAAATATTTAAAAAAAAAAAAAGAATAAGCTGCTAGTGACATACGTTGACTCTATTGACTTAAAACATAAAAGTCATCCATAACAAATATAAGACTTGAAGGTATGAAAAGACTTACAAAACATTTAATAAATCCACGTTATTTTAACACTGAAGAAAGTAAGGTTTTATAGGGTATAGAAAATTCTCCAAGTTCCCACGGATAGCCAGATCCCATGGAATGCCATCTCTACGTGTACTCCATTTAATCCCTTATATTGAATTTGCTAGTTCATTATCACATCTAAACTACATGCTTAGATAAAAGAATCAAAATAAATTCTTCATTCATTTTTCTCTTTTTCATACCTTTACACATTGAAGAGACTATATCAGTAAAAACAGATAATTTTCCCTCATATTCTACTCATTTTACAGTGTGCATATTCTAATCAGGCAATACTTTCATCTCTAATGGTAACTAAAGCTGTACATATATGTCAGCAGAAAAAATGTCTAAAAATTATGGGAAAGAGACATGCCATAAAATAATTTAAAATTTAAATTGTGGTCAATCACTAGACAGAGGGTTCAGAGAATTGTTCACTACTTATCAGTCTTTGAGGTTTTACTCTCAGGTCTTTTTTTTTTTTTTTTCCTTAAGACTACTAAATACTGGAGTAAAATTAAAAACTAAAGTTAGAAAGTAATCAACACTGTGTTTTCTCTTTTAATTGAAAAAGAAAATGCAGTTATGGTTCAGCAACTGTGGCTTAGAATTTCTTTTAATTCCTCTCCTACCCCTTTCTTTTCAACAAGGTTCTTCATTTAGCTGGTAGAGATAACTAGTAATGCAAGCTTGAGTTAACAAACAAAAAAGGCATTAATAAAAAAGCACTGCATCCTCATTTCTGATATCAGAATTATATTTTTTCTTTATTCAAATAAGAACAAAGGTCTTTTACCCTTTCCAGAAATAGAGTCATTATAATCTATCTTTGTATATTCTTTAGGATTACCTACATATTTTCTTTGCAATTCATTAGTTTCATAGTAAGTTTCCCTATTGTTTTATAATTATTGATTTCACTAGAGAAAAATGTTTTATCTTGATAGATAGCTTTAAAAACAAGGCATTTTAAATATCTCTAGGTTTTCTCAGTGTTTTAAGAGATAGTTTTCCTATCAATCAGCCTTCTATCCTTCTTTCCCCACCAAAGGGAAAAACTATGGAGAAGAGATGCATGAAGGTCATCACTGAAGAGTCATAAACCATTGTGAATAATGTCAGAACTATAATTTAATTAGTGCCCCATCTGTCACTTTCTGTTTGACGAGCACTAAATGTCCAATTATCATTTAATATCTGCTCTAATCAGTTCTGGCAAATTTTGCAGGCACACAAGAGATGACATTAATAGATGAAAGTGAGGCTACTCTTGCCACATTATCAGAAAGAAATCTTGAACAACACTGACTTACAGTTGGGAAGGTAAGAATTCATTCCAATTAGTGGTAATGACATTTTATATCAATGATGTTGTGGGGTATCTACAAAAGAATTCTCTTTGTTCTCACAAGAAGTTAATGAAATAGCTCTACCTATGATTTTTCAAGAATTATTTTATGGATTCTAAAATAAAAAATAAAAATGTCATCTATACCCAACCATTCTTGATGCAATGTCTTTGAAAACCATCTTACGGGACACCTGGGTGGCTCAGTGGGTTAAGCCGCTGCCTGCAGCTCGGGTCATGATCCCAGCGTCCTGGGATCGAGTCCCACATCGGGCTCTCTGCTCGGCAGGGAGCCTGCTTCTCCCCTCCCCTCTCTGCCTGCCTCTCTGCCTGCTTGTGTGATCTCTATCAATAAATAAATAAAATCTTAAAAAAAAAAAAAAGAAAACCATCTTACTTCTGGGATGGTCATCTACCTCTTTTAAACAAGTTTTTCCACAAACAAAGGCATTATTAGGATTCACTGGATCCATAGGGAGTTTTGTAAGCAAACCATATCCTTAATGCATTAGGATATTGTCTTTTGTAAAACAGAAATGTGAGTCAGTAAGGGAGTCTCCACTTAAAAACAATACTGCAAATTTTAGCTTATTTATACAATAGTGAAATGAATAGAAATGCTATAAATTTGTTTTCCGTTGCCAAAAAAAACTTCCATCAGCATTCCATTTGAGACTACTACTGTTCATTTTGGTTTAATTTTTCAGAAATTGGAATTATAGTCTGAAGACTTTTAATTGTCAAATTATTAAAGGCATATAATAATTCATGCACAATTCTTAACATCATTACTAACATTTTTCCTAGTGATTCTTCCCCCCATTTTTTGCTTACTTTTAAGATGAGGGGAAATAAAGGATTGATTGAAAAAGTGAAAACCATCAAGAAATTTCATATTTCGGGGCACCTGGGTGGCTCAGTGAGTTAAGCCTCTGCCTTCGGCTCAGGTCATGGTCTCAGGGTCCTGGGATCGAGCCCTACATTGGGCTCTCTGCCCTGCAGGGATCCTGCTTCCCCCTCTCTCTGTGTCTGCCTCTCTGCCTACTTCTGATCTCTCTCTCTGTCAAATAAATAAATAAAAATAGTTTTAAAAAATTTAATATTTCCCATAAAATAATTTCAGTAGAAGAGATTATTTTAAATATAAAACTGAGACCAACAGAGTTGTTTAACTTGCTTAACACTGGAACAAAGATGTCTTTTTATTTTGTTTTATTTAAAGATTTATTTATTTATATATTTGATAGAGCACAAACAGGAGGAGCAGCAGAGGCAGAGGGAGAAACAGGCTCCCTGCTGAGAAGGGGACCCTGGGATCATGACCTGAGTGGAAGACAAATGCTTAAGCAACTGAGGCACCCAGGCACCCCCCCAAAGTAATTTTTAAGTTACTTCTTCCTACAACATTTTATATTAACTACAAATCTCCTTAATTAGAATTTAGTATGAGGTAGATGTCCCAAGATAAATAAAACTGGACTCTATTGAACCCACAAGGAAAATTATTAAATATCTATTTTGTGCCTGGTGTTTCAGATGTTGTATCCAGAGAGGAAGAACAGAGTTAATTTCACTTAGATTCAAAATAGTTAAATTTTGAGTTTGAGTTATTGGAATTATGGTCTAGCTGGGGGGCTTCTGAAAATAAAGGAGTTTTAGATCATACAGGCTATCTGTATATGCTTATGAAGTAATTAATAAATATTTGACACTTTCTAACACATGGTCTATTCACTGTAGTTTTTTGTGCCTCATCTTACTCCAGCCATGCCTCTCTTCTTCTGCCCAATAATGTATAAGCTAGAATGAAAAAGAACTAGAAATTTGTGTCTGTTTGCCTAAAACTTGAGCAACAGTAAAAAGCAAATTCTCACACAAAGCCAGATGTAACTGTTTATAGTCACAAGAGAGATCAAAGTTCCTTCCTCTTAATTCAAAATTGAATGATTAATTCTCCCTAGTACATGTTTTCATTATCAGTAAAGGCTTTCGATGATTGGCTGTTCCCTTTAATGAGAAAGTACATTTCACAGAAAATTTGGGGCCCAATTTAAATATTCTTCCCAAATTAAGTGACTTGTATTTGCACAACTAGTTATCTTTCTCACAAAATGGACTCAGGAAACTGAATTCTATATGCTTTCTGGTAGTTGCTAATAAGACAAAGAAAGGCTTTTGATAGGTCCTCTCCAGTCATCATGGCTAGAGATTTAAAATAAAGCTCCTTCTCTTACATAAACTATATTCCTAGGAGGAAAAAACATCATTACTCATATATTTATATTCTTATAAGATTGAAGCTGAGATTGAGCTGAGTGTGGCTTGATTTTGGCAAAAAATTTGCTAGGTTATTGTGCTTCTGTTTGAGTCCTAATTATCCTGACCACCCCAAAGCACAATTTAACTCAAAGTATTTAGAGAACAGAATCTTGCTTTCTGCAACTTTGGCAAAGAAAGGAGAAAGGGACTTACCACTTCTGTATATGAGGGTGAGTTCTCATTATGCTTGTCTCTATGTGTATCCCTTGACCTATAACTTGTAAAAACCTGCTGAGCTTATGAGTAAGAATTTAATTGTCAGACTTTTAAAACACTAGCAGGGAAATCCTGAGTCACAACTTAAGGAAGTTCTGCTGAGGAGAAAAAAAGAAAAGAAAAGAGAAGAAAATCAAGCAGCAAATTTAAACCCCAAAGTAATCTTTCCCCATAGGAAGAGATCAAATGAGCCCTTTTCTATGAGATAATATATTATTGATTCCAAATGCCAGTGTTACAGTACATACTTCAAAGAACAGTCTTAATTTCAAGAATAGTGCAAGACTTCTATAAAAAATATTTCCAGATTCTTAGCCCTATATAAATGAAATATACAGCATTTTTATTTTTAGTGTTTAGAGCCAAGGGGCTCATTAAGCAGGTACCTCATCTATATTTGTTTGTTCATACTCCTTGACTAAGTAATTCTACTGACATGGTTCATTTTTATCCCAAATACCTTGAGGAACCAGCAACACTTTCCTAAATAGGAAAAAAAAAAAAAAAAAGATCTTGGTTTGGAAGATGTGCTACCAGAAGAAGCTTCACGTTTATAAGCAAAGAAGGGCTGTCAGAGACTTGACCTAAAGATAGAAACCTGATTTCTCTACTAGTTTACTCACTAGCTTTTACACTCAGCTCCTAAGTGACAACTTCATGTTCATCCCTGCTTTAGGAAATTCACTTAGAACTAGATGTGTTACTTACAGAAAACTAGACAAAATATTTATGGTATATTAGAGAGATGCTAACTCCTAGGAAAGGAATATGTGATTTCTGCTTTCTCTAATCTCAGTGGTTCCAAGGAATGGTAAAGTCCTGGGAGTATCATAAGGGATGGGAAGCTTTAAAAAGGCCAGAGCCCTTTAGTCAATAATCTTTTATTTCCCTTGCTCTAAAACTGCAAAATTGCCTCACAACCAGAGGGCATTCACTCAAATTCTATCTAGGCCATCTCATACTAATACTAATTAATTAAATACATATTTAAATCAGATAATCAAATAACATAGGAGATGAAGTGTCAAGAGAGGGCATTTCACAATTTTCTAAAGTTCTGTGAGCTTTAATTAAGACTTCTTAAAATCTACATCTTTCTGTAAATTTACTCTTTTCACTTAATGACTTGAACTTTGTGTGATAATGAAAGGAAGTCTCTAAGGGCAACAGAGAACTTGGTGGCCACCCATCTGAAACACTCATCTTATAATACGCTCCAGTCAATTTCTAACCTTTCTGCCTCTCAAAACAAACATTTAACCAAAAACGGTGTCATTATTCTTACAGGTTAGAAAACATTCTATCAGCTCCTATTTTTCAGGAAAAATATTAATCTTAAATATCTAGATCATAATTTTCTCCTAATTTAAATTGTTCTAACCAAAGAGGACACATGTAAAAGAGCTGAGTTCAGCTAATGTGTACCAAGTAAATATATTTCATAGTAACATTGTTATTGGATTAACTCTGTAAAGCCCATAAGTGTGCTATTTATTTCTTTATTTCTTCTTCTTTAAATATAACAATCTCCAGGACCCTGAAAGAAGTAAGAGAACTCCAGAGGAAGCTCATCTGCACTATATCCTAAAGGTATTCTTATTTTTTTTAAAAGATTTTATTTATTTATTTGACAGTTAGGTATCACAAGTAGGCAGAGAGAGAGGAGGAAGCAGGCTCCCCGCTGAGCAGAGAGCCGGATGCGGGGCTCAATCCCAGGAACCTGAGATCAAGACCTGAGCGGAAGGCAGAGGCCTAAACCCACTGAGCCACCCAGGCGCCCCTCCTAAAGGTATTCTGATGGACTAAATAAATTGGGTTCCTTGTTTAAAATCTAGAGTGTGTCACTTTGGATTTGTAAACATTAAGCTTTCAAAATCTTGAGCCTTACTGATTGAGTGCTAACACTTATTTCCAAGTTTTTCAGACAGGCCAAGATAATTTGACCCATTCACAAACAGAATCACCAAGACAGAGCAAACACTGGAACACTTGCAGGAATAAGTACAGTAAATAATATTTTCTCATTAAAATTCAAGCTGTGGCTTCTAAACCAGATGGGTTAGCAGAAATTTCAACATAGCTCATGAAAGAAAATCACTTATGTGCATTAAAAAAAAAAATAAACTGGAGTTCAGACAGCATTCTGAAAAACAAAAATATAGGTGATAATCATGAAAATGTACCCTAAAGAAACACAGGCCTCATTTCTTTTAATAAAAATGTATACATTTGAATTTAATACAATTTTATCAGACTGAAAAATTATTTACTTTGCAAGAAAGAGGACATGAATAAAAATGTAAAAAGGGTTTTCAATATTAATTTCAATGATTACTGAATTCCAATGTTAAATGAATTTAACATATGCAGGTAAAAAATAAAGCAAATGGTTAGAGGATATTGTGCTTTATTAAAGTACCAAAATCTTAATGTACCTAAAGAAGCATAAAGAGAGATACTTTCAATTCAGTAGGCTCATCAACAACTACTTTATACTCAATCATGACATGCATATTTGGTAGAAAAATTTAGAAGGAATAAATTGATAATTTTTGGAAACAAACATAAGAACAACTGAAAAAAAGATTTTCTCATATTTACAATAAAAAACCCACACTGATTACTTTTATATTGCTAATGTGAAAAGGAATGTATGGAAATTGTAACAAACTCAAACTGTTATTTTTAAGTTTAAAAAAAGGTTTTATGGATTTCAGAAACAAGATCCACTCTCAGGTTCTTTTCATAAGATACTTTAAACACAAACATAATTTTGAAACATATTTTAATAAGGTGATTTTAAATATATCACTTCAGTGAAAGACATGGGAGGACAGATAAAATCAACATCTTAAGCTGCACTTAGAATACTTCCAAATCACTTTTTTAGGTATTAAGTCACAATTGAACCAATGGTGTGAAAATGTGGATATGATCTTAACAGCTAAATAGAATAACAAATTTTTGTCACTTCAGGTATATATTTTATCTCTTTGAGCAAATATCTCTTATTCCTCCTAACAGAATAAACAATGTGATACAGAACTAATACAAAATAATTTTAAGTGATAACAGCTTATTGATTTATTAATAATTGTCAACCACTCTGAACTAGACACTACTCTATACAACTAGGAATTCACCAGTGGTGAACAATTCCCCTCCTTCTTAAAGCTTAAAGTCAAGTCTCCACTATTAATTTCTACTTGCCCTTTATACTAAGAAAGCAGTTTTTTTTTAAAGATTTTATTTATTTATTAGTTAGAGATAGAGAGCGAGCACAGGCAGACAGAGAGACAGGCAGAGGCAGAGGGAGGAGCAGGCTCCCTGCCGAGCAAGGAGCCCGATGTGGGACTGGATCCCAGGACCCTGGAATCATGACCTGAGCCGAAGGCAGCTGCTTAACTAACTGAGCCACCCAGGCGTCCCAAGAAAGCAGTTTTAACACCAAAAACATTTTCATTATTCTCCCCAGACACACAGTGTTTTGTTTAGTTATTATTAGTATTCAACTTAAGAGCAAACTGCAATAACACTTTTGCTCAGGTAAAAAAAAAAAGGTATTTTTAGTCACTTTATTTTATTTAATCTTATTATCTTATTTTTAAGTAAGCTCCATGCCTAGTGTGGAGCCCAATGCAGGGCCCAAATCCATGGCCTTGACATCAAGATGTGAGTTGAGAGCAACAGTCAGTCACTCAACTAACACTTGAGCCACCCAGGCACCCCTAGTCATTTTTATTTTTAATCCAAACCCACCTGGAAATATTTATGACATAGGCAGAAATATTTATTTTAAGGTTAACATGATTGCTCTTTGTAAATTGATTTACTCTTTAAATTGATCTTATAAATGGATTTATTCTGTAAATTAACAAATCATTTTTCCTCTTCACAGTTAAGAAAATTATATTTGGGGAGGAGACTAGAATTACTTGTATACATTGCTTCTTCATTTCATTTTGCCATAAGGGCAAATGATTTTACATTCAAGAAACACTGAGACACAGAGACAACTCAAAAATAACATGAATAGGTAAAAGAAAATGTACCCAAATCTCAAGTGTGAATTATAAAGGCTACAGGTTCCCAATATGGAGAATTATCTCACTCTTTCAAAAGCAGCAGGAGATCTTTCAACTGAATGAAAAAAAGATATCCACAATCAACCTACCTATTAATAACAGCTGTCAGTCTTAACATTTTAGAGAAAAATGGCAATGAAGATATAACGCATGCATGTTAAGGGAACTATTTTTGGTTTGGGAACCTGTAATTTTTGTGTAACAGTTAAAGTGTGCATCTGTTCTCTTATTTCCAAGGAGGGAAAAACATGATTATCATTTGAAACCATTTTAGTGTATTTTTTTTTAAGCAAATGTGCTTTTTACCCAACAGTAATTCACTAGACTAGGATAAAATGAAAATGAAAAGAGACACATGAGAATTTACAAATTAAACATTATGGCAAGTTTTCTACTTTGCTACACTCACAGAAGAGTTATCCATTTGTGTGAATCTAGGCCTACTACTGTTCTGTAAATGCATTACCATGTTCAGAAGCCAGTGTTATCATTAAGAAAAAAGCCCTCAAAGCTGGCTTTCTGGGAAAAGGTTAAGGGTATCCTTATCTCCTTCTAATTATCTTAAATCCTTTTTTGTCTTTTGTTTCCCTCCATTTATACTACTGTGACAGCACCAACTAGTGCTGCTGCTTCCAACCCCTTCCATACATTCTCAACTTCTGACTCTAATTCTGTACATCAAAAGAATACCTGGCCAATCTTTCATTCTCTCTGAGTCTTTAAAATGACTGATGTGCTAATATTGTTTACATTATAGAGGAAATGTTCTACAGAGTTTTAGATAGGCTCAATTATGTTCACTGTCTGGAATTCACAAAAAGTATCTCATCTTCCCTCAAATTATCGCATCATTAGTAGAGAGAGGTGCAAGTAATGCTTTAATTTTTAAATGATACGCAAATCCTTAGAAATGAAATCCAAGCAAGAGGTTATCTTGTGAATTCCATATAAATACTGTGTCCTGCATTCTTGGTTGTGGATATGCACAATAATAAAGTAATAAATAAATAATAAATAAATAAAAACATAAATAAATATATAAATAAAATATAAATAAATAAGTAATAAAGAGGAAAGGATTAAAAAAAACAGAATGAATTCTAGTTTGTCCCTTGAACAATTGCAGTAAGGAGTTTTGGATTTCCAGTTTCCAATTTATCTTGGGTTTTGTTTTTTTCTGTTTGTTAGGTTTTTTTTTTAAATTAATATAATGAGAGTGTATTTGCTTATGTAGAAGGCCCTAACTTCTGAAAATGGTTTCAAAAAAAAGATAGTATAATTGTCCATATCCCTTCCTCCTCCTACCTATACCTTTTAATTAAACATAAATATTCAAGTACATAAAATTTTAAATGTATAAAATTTGCATTTCAATAAAATACTTTAAATTAGTCCTACTATAGAGTCAATGAAACAATTTAAATCATCCAATATATTATTACAATAGGAAACTTCCCGTGGGAGGAGGTGATAATAAAGACAAGACCGATTAGGATTAATTGAATTACTAAACAATGAAGGCAGAGATAGGCAGATGATCTGAACACAATGCAAATGAATAGCAATATCAATACACTGTTCTGAAAGGAGGCTTTGCCATCCAGAAACACAATATCCAGCTCAAAGCAGGCAAACGTAATTTTAATAACAGGAAAAAAGAAATTGTTTTGTTAGATCAAATGAGTTGTGAAGAAGGTCACCAAGATAATCTAAATATCTTTGAATTTACCTTAATTTAATTGGTATAGTATCTCAGAGTAAAAACAAAACACCAAAATATGATATCCAGAGAATCTTAAGACTGTTTTCTCAGGTTATTGATACTCACTATATTCAGACCATATCACTGCATAAATTCCCAAGGGATAAAATGTTGCTATGGGTTGGAAATTTTTAAAAGCCCATTTAATGTCATATTTTGTAGAAATAAGAAATAAAATATTATGCATTTATATACTAAAAGAGTAAGATTGTGATAAATGTAAAAAGAAAAAAAAATGTACTTATATTCCACAAAGGAATTTTCCTTATTTTACTACTAATACAACCACTCTGTTCAAAATATGAGGACCAATATCCAACCACTAACAAATGTATGTACTAGGACTGCCATGAGCAACAGGTTCCAGTAGTTTTCTGGATACTTTCTTGTACATCATGTTGTGTATTGCAATACAATCAGAACGAGTCACCAGGAAAGTTTGCTTACAAAGCTCTTCTCATGGTAAGAAAAAAAAAAAAAAACAGACAAAATCAAGAAAATGATGACTGCTGAATCATTTATATTCATAGCCATGTACACTACTTGATTATGTGCCAAAGTCTTGATATTTTTATTGTACAGAATAAGGACAAATCAATATGGTATAAAAGCAAATGATAGCTAATATTTACCATTTATTATTTTAGACTTTTTAGATTTCATAGAATATTCCTGTATTTTAGTCTGAAAGGGAAAATTTATATCATAGAAAATAAGAATTCATAGTTAATAGAATAAAAAATGATTTTTCTAATAGAAATCTGGATGAAATATGGAGTAAAACAGCTGTAAAAATAAATTAGCAAGAAATCAGAATCAAAGGAAAAAGAATGAGTGCATGATAAAAGAAGGAGGAATTATTAGTAGCAAATATCTATGTAGTACTTAACCATATGTCAGACCATGCTACAGCCTTGTTTGTTTGTGTATGTGTGTAGGTGTTTGTGTACTATCTCTGATAACAATCCTATTATTCCCACTTCACAGTAAGGAAATTAAAGTATAGAGATATTCACTAACTACCCATCATTGATTTAAAGCTGGGTGCAAAACCAGAAAGCTGATTCTTTAGACATGATCTTATGTGCTATAAAACATTGTCCTTTGAGTAATGCTATTAAAGAAGATGTGTACAAGAGAATATAGGAAACCAAGGAAACAGAAACATACAAAAAGATCAAATATGACTTTGGAATTACTTACTGAGATAAGAAAAATAGTTAATATCTCTCCCCATAAAGCAATTCTAAAATTGTATTAGTGTCAAAGAAAGGACAGGCAATTTTGTCCTTTCCATTTGAAATCCAATTTATGATGTCCAATGCTGTAAATATTCAGCAATAGCTGTGATCTATAAATATTTAATACAAATGAAGTCCTAAGTATCACTCAGACTAAATGCTAATTAAAAAATATAAAGAAGAATTGGTAGTTACTTCCCCCCAAACTTCCAGATGGTGTTTAATCAGTATACGTGACTGTATTTAAAAATAGCATAATTTAAATAATAATTGAAAAGCAATTTGTCAGATATATGCAAGTAGCATTGATAAAGATTCTGTGACTTTACTATGGTCCCTT